>WSZQ02084546.1:0-15944 GCA_019419845.2 Weissflogia rhopalogaster
GAAATGTACATTGTACAATAATAAATAATATTTGTAGAACTGTGAAAAAAGTGTTTTTACTCATCAAAAAATTTTTAATTAACTTTTATTTTTATTTTAGAGCATTTTATGAGTAACGTTACAGACGACTAACAATTTGTGTTTGAATAATAATTGAATATAATTAATTGAATAATAATTATTGAAACAAATGTTTATCTATACCTATATAAAGGGTAAATTATCAGTGCTTTTATAATTTAAGTTGATAACAATCAGAACCGTCGTGCAAACAATGTATAATTTCTGCAAATATCAGAGTAACATATTATTCGTGCTTTAGCATTTCACTCTTCATACTTCAGAGGAAAGTCAGAAACGAAAATATGCCTCTTGCCACCTAAAAACGTTCACATGATATTATTTTACCTAATTTTTACATTAATACCATTAAAGTGTTACCTCAACGAAGGTCATATGATTAATTACAACCATGTTTATTGCTTTAAATTCATCGGGTTGCTGAGTTAAATGAATAGCAATTGGTAGCCATGTTTGAAAATCTCGAGATGCAATTTGCCAATTGCACATATAAAACGACGAAGGAATAGATTGTATCTGAAACTAACATATTAAAAAAATGATCGCTTTAAATATACATTCTTCTTTACTTCAGCTGTCAGATTTGTAGAAGGAAAACAAAATGCTGCCATTTGAATACTCAATGCCCAAACGTATGCCAGGATGCGACATTTATCCCAAAAGTTTATTGGGCTGAAAATGTGATAATAAAATATGTAGAAAACTTTCAAAAATTAGCTGTGTATTGCCTTACATTTCTACCATTGTATAGAATTCAACACTACAGGAAACTATAGTCAAACCATACAAAACCGCAAAATTAACTAAGAATAGCTTCTTTCAATCATTAACATAGCTTAAATTCAATTGTATATAATTATTTTATTTGGTATTGTAGTAGGAAAGCTATACTACCCGAGGAGGAGTCGATGTCGTTTCACAAATTTAATCATTGCGGTCATATCAGCTTCTGTTCCTGTATAATTATAAGTCAGTATCTCCCAATTAAGAATCAGGAACTGAGCATGTAAATTGCCAGAGATTAATACCAAGATAGAATTAAATCCCATAACTAGGCAAACAAATAGAAAAGCAAATACCCCCTGATATGCCAATGTTTCTCAATAATAATCTTCGCTATACCACTGAAAGGTTATTAAAGTACCAGGGTCATAAATGGGCCGCGTAACATATAACGACAGTGGTATCATGTTAAAACAAATTGCATTGCATTAACAACATTTATACATATCTATTATATTTTACCAGAGTGCAGAGTGCGAACGAAGATATTAATGGAGCCACATTATTGATATCTGTTGACAAAACTTTTGTAAAATTAACATCGTGTACTTTTCAATACATCCATAATTTAAATTGAGTTAACCATGTAAAGGCACAGCTTTGAATTTGTTATAAATAAAATACCCGATTAACGGCGTATCTAGTACAATTCCATCTGCAACATCATAAATGCATAACGGGAAGCTTCCACGTGTCAACCTAAAATGATTGACATATATTCTAGAATTGTATAATTCATTAATATATATTTTTAATAATCCATCATTAAATATTCCCAGCGGCAACCGTAACACAAATACAATCATTTTGTTTGCCATTTATTATATATTTAAAGTGAAATTTGCACGTGGTATCAAATAACTGATTGTATTACGTACTTGCATTGTTTGTATTATTACTTCCATGCCTTATTAACCTCTTTATTGCAATGAGTATTTAAATAACACAATCCCAGAATACCATAGGTATCTAACATGTTTACTTTTTCTAATGGTTTTTCATTTTGATTATAAATCTGAAAACGATGTTGCTCTTTTACTTAAAAGTAACATTTGATATTTGATCGTATATAAGTTAACAGTTAGCCTTCCCCTTGCTATATGGTCCAGATTTCATTAGCAATAGTCTTTTGACTATTTAAAGGAAGACCTTGCTAATGGAAATTAACTTTGATAAAAACGATAATTCTGAAACTATTAAAATTTGATATAAAGTATTTAACCGAAAAACACAAAAATCAATAATCTATATGGCAGTTATAAACAATGGCTTTAATTAGTATTGGCATGATAATTGAATGCACTTATTTCGGAACTATGCGATAATTAAAATCGGTGCAGCGAATATTAAGAGGTTTCATCACCGCACTAAATGTAAACAAGGATAACTAGTAGCGAGGTCTGAAAACATGGCATTAAGTTGTGTTCCTTCAAATCAATATTGCTTCAGCAGGATTTGTTTTGTTCCGAGATGTGGACATTAATTTCATATAAATTTTGTTCCATTGTAATTATAATTGATTCCTTATCTCGTATTATGGACACAAAACAATTTAAGTTGTAATTCGCCGCTAAAAATAATGGCAAAATTTCACATAAAATTAATTTCTTTAGAAAGAAGGAGACAGTGCAAGGGTCTGGACATACTGATTATTCAAAGGAGTAGGAATAGTTAACAAATTGAAATTTAATTATCCAAATATGTTTTATAACCAAATATGCTCAAAACTAACTTAACTTTCTAAATTTTAACTTTTATGGAATCTATACAGCAATAATGTTTGTTGAATAAATAAGTAGGCGCAAAGAATACAGAATAAGAGTTATGAATAACAAATATTACAGTAATTAACCAATCATCTGTTGGATTTGTGAGATGAGTTGACTGTTATAAGTCTTTCGATTCACAGGCTCCACTTTGACGGCCACCGTTTGTAGGCGATTATCATCCTAAACAGAGAATAAGTTTATATCATCAACAGAAGAGTATTTAACTAATACATAGGGTAGGTAACTTCCTTACATTGTACATTTCTGTCTTCACGCGTAATTTGAACTGGAACTGTTTGAAGTTAAGCTCGTTCGACAAGGTTTGAATATATGCTTTGTCAGCTCGAATACGTTCTCCAATTTCTTGCGCAGTACCACCCATGATTAATTCACAATCTTGATTGAAAATAGTTGTCCATTGATTACCACTCCAATCACCCAAATTCACCTTAAAAAGGAAAAATAGAAATTAAAACGACGTCTACAAAAATAACTGTTGAGAAACGAATGGCACAAGGGCAAGCAGCATGAAGACATTTTTCACCAACATTTTAAAATCTTGATAAACAATAAATAAAAACGCCATCAATGATAAGTCAATGAAATCATAACGACATCTATGAAAAACTTACATTTCCTATGAGTCGATATTTGAATTCGGTCGATTCAATGTTGCACTTCTCGCAACGATACTTGCCATTCTCCAAATTAACAACCTTTTTGTTGCATCCTTCATTAGCACACGCCTCGTAGCACATGTTCTCGCCGCGCACCATCAAAATAGTGGCAACATTCTGATAGTAGTCGCCACGCTCGGAAGTGCCCAACCCTTGATTTTGCACCTGCTTGAAACTCATCCATGCAGCTGGAGCGCCACCGCCGCCCGTTCTTGCACTCAAATTGGAAGCTTCCTCGCGTGCACCGCCATTGTCGTACCAGCCGCGCAATGCAAACGCTTCCTTCACGTCCGGATTCACCTTGTACGTACTACCATTTGCCACCGAAATGGTCTTGCCGCCGCCAAACTCGCCAACCTTGGCACCTTTCACCGCCACGATTTCGTTCTTCGAATCGAAATTCTCGGCGTCATTACCCCAGAGGGTTAGCGTAATGGCGCACTTGCTCTGGTCGACGAGGACCACGTCGCGTTTGCGCAACTCGCGGCCGGTGCTGCGCGCCGTCAAGCTTTGGACGTCCATTGTTTCTTTGCAAACGCCGATTACATCTGAAATTAAAATAGACAAATTGGAGATTTGTAGTACGTGGCGTACTAGTTACATGCTGATGTAACGGAAATGTCCCTGGTGTAGTTTCCGGTATAGGTATAATGAAGAACTGCGCTGAAACCAACCCTTATCCAGGAGTGCAGATGTCAAAAAAGTATCGGTATCCATAATACATGTCAATACTTATCGGCTTTTATCAATACTTTAATTTTCGATACTTATCGATAGAATCGAATCGGTCATTTTCGATACTTTTTTGACATGCCTCCACGCTGCGGCCATCAGTTAATCACAACCACCAATTAGAATGGTAAACGTTCTCTAATTGTAAGCGAAATTTCGATTCTTGATCCTGTTTTTAAAATACTTGTTGCATTGTTGCTTACAATTAGTATCGATACTTCCCTCCAATTCAAATTCATTTAAATTTGGACACTTTTTGATAAAAACTTAGTTTAGCGGTAATTTACTCAATCAATAATTCAACAATCATTAATTTTATTACTTAGGAATTACGATATTTTTCATTCTCAAAATGTAGTAACATCAGAAAAATTAAAAACGAGTAAAAAATAATTTGAAAATACATTAACAGATTGTGCCAATATGTAATTTCGACATCAATAAGTATCGATACTTTTCTTCGATACTTGGGCATCGAAGTTTCAAAAGTATCGATACTTCGTGAAAAGTTAACATCCCTATCCAGAAGTAAGCCATTTTCCAACCAAGAGATTTGAACGCCGAACAGATCAACACCGTAGGAATTACCATTGAACAATTCTAAGAATACAATTCACCGATGTACCTAATCTTTGATTTTCAAAGTGTTATTGGCCCCACCAAAACAACAAAACGAACACTTTCATGGAAAAGGCGTCTTTGGCTGCAGTGCTGTACCACCATAGCTACTAGTTATTCACAACCGAGTAACCAACGAATCAGTACTGGTCACAAGTGGCATGAAACAAGGATGTATCCTCACACCGAATTGCTAGAAATAACTAGCCTACAGTCGATTATCTATGAGAAAAACGTCTCTGCTTTTTCACAACTAACAACTTGTTAAACGTAACTTTCGACTAGAAATATTAATAACTTACCAATCATTGTGTTAGCTTCCAAGGCAGCAATCTTATCGAATGTAACAAAGTCGTATTGCACACTCGGTAGATCGTCAGTATCACCAGCACACTCTTGAATTACCGACTCGTTGCCGAGCGTAAGCTCGTAATCGTTCTTCAACGTCGAGAACTTCTTATTCGCCATCTTCACCTGACATTTGGATATGTAGTACACCTTGTCCAACTGCAGGAAATCGTAGTACTTATCAACCATTTCCTTGAAGCCAGTAACTCGGATTTCTCCACCTTTATCTAAAAGATCGAAACTGAAGAGTTTCCCTTCGCCCTTGGAATTCGACCAAGTACGAATCGGTCCCTTGTTGGTGACACGTGCCTTAATCACCCACTTGTTTTGATATGGGCTCAAGCTGTTGATAGGCATAATCAATTCTGAATGCAGAGTTGGTTCCCCTCCCGAGGATGATGTATTTGTAGCCATATATGGCTTCTTAGCCGGTGGTTGATAATCATTGGATCTTGAAGGGCTTGTCCCGGATGAACTATTTCCAGTTGATGAATTTTCTTTGTTACCCAACTGTGATAGATCATTGGGAAGTGCCTCCGGACGTCCGATAATTTTGCCGACTTGTTTGCCATCTCTAACGACCTCTACTTCGGTAAGTACAAGTACGTTCCTGATTTGTAAACAAATATCAGACATACTCAACAAGTTTAAACAACGTATAGTCAACATACTTATCAGATTTGCTGGAATTCGACGCAATAGAACTGGTAATGTACCTCTTCATTTTAATCACTGTATATTCGGTGATTTCACCTCCGATAACAAATTTATCATTCTCATGCACTGTGTACATTGCGTAAGAAATTTTATATTTGCCATCGGAGAGAAGAATACGATGTCGAGATTTCTCAGAAGATTGACAATCAATGCGCTTACTGCCCAGAATTTGTAGAATCGGTTCGGAGAGGACCGTTCCTCGCATAATATCCTGCAATCATTGCTCCATGATTTTCGTTTTTTTTTTTCTTTGTCAAAGTAAAAATTAATGAAAATTATACTTACAGCAAGAGCACCAGTGGTTAGTTGTGGCTCTGACATGTTAGCGAGTAACAGACAATACAATTACTTTCTAAATTCGAATAAATAGTTTCAAAGACAGTTTAGCGACTTATCAACGTCAACCGGGTGCCTGAGCGTTTTGTGGTTATATTCCAAGCAATTGGCGCGAATGAATTTTGCGCATGCGCAGTTTTATGCCCCTTTAAATAGGAACCTACACGGATTGTACCACATAGCGGCAAATAGTGGATCTAACATGTGAAATTCAAAATTATTCAATTGTTTTCTAAAATATTTTCTTATCTATATATTAAAGAATTCTCCTTCTTGAAGTAATTGATTCTCCAATAATTGTAGTTTGCTTTAGTATGTCCACTTACGCCGATAAATACTATAGTCATTAATACAATTTGCAGTAAACGGAGTTTTCCGAATATGAGTACTTTTAAAGTTTTCATTTTTATTCACGTATTTCCCATAATCCTAGCTTTGTCATCGATTGCCAATCGATTCAGTGCGAAATATTCTACCAACGATTGCAACATTCGATTAATTCTGACATAACAGACGCAAGTTGAAAACATTAATTAGATTAGGAATTACACCAACTTTCAACATATTGGAAATAGTTCCAAAAGAAAGTGATAATTTGCAGTTACAAATAATTCAGTCAAATGTATTTAGTCTGTAAGAGTTGGTATCTAATTGAACTAAAATTTTAATGCTTTATTATATTTTATTTCAATTTCATCAGCGGCATCTATGAGTAAATAATTTCATTTACTAGTTCGAAAAAGGTTTCTTTACTTATCGTTTACCTAGATGACAATGATTAATAATCAATAATCAATTTTATTTATTGAATTTTGCGGTAGTTATCATTTGGAAATACACTAGATGATTTTGGCAGAACAAAATCTTTCATAAAATATTAAATAAAAACATTTATATTTATTATTACTGAATGTTTTAAATAATTTCAAATTTATAGGTTTGTGGCGTTTCCCGCCACATTTTGGCATGCTTTAGATTTAGTATTTACATTTCTTCAACTATTTTTCTATACCTCTATTCCCACATCTATTTCTCCAAAATTCTCACTAACCAAATGTTCCTCCTAAGCCAACCCAAACTAACCATTGCATGTACATCTTTGACCTGCCAATATTTTCTACCTGGGCCGACCTTTCTCTACACCCGAGGCAGTGATGTATTTTCTTTTCTTAGCCTCGGGACTTATTGTTAGTCTGCTGCTTTCGTACCGTCAAGGTCTCTTCCACTACTTCGCGATTTGTACTGTATTCTTTGTTGTGTGTTTGTAAACGTTTCGTATAAGTTTTGTAATAAATAGTGTAGATATCATCAACACTCTATCACTCATCATCAACCGGCACCCTCACCTCCACAGGTTTATCGCTCACAAAGCAAAACCAAAATTCAATTGGGGGGGGAAGACTCAAGTCAACACAACTCTGGGGAGGATCATTGACTCGAACGGGGCCCCCAGTGCATCATATTTATCCATGTCAAAACAAGAGGTGTCCCCTTTGTTAATGGTTGGGCAGGGGCCAGTTGCATTTACCTTTTTTTATTGATTTTCTACTAATTAAAGGAAAATCTGAAATAGCGAGAAATTGAAAGAAATCATAAAGTAAAATATAATAAGTTCGATAGCCATAAAACTACATTTACTATTATTATGATAAGCAAGTATTGCATAAAGAAAAATTAGAAACAAACTTAACATCTATATAAAACTATCAGAATATTACTTCCGCTGAAAATGTCTTCAACGTTCTACGGTCTCCCCGTCTTCGGACGCCCTTCGAATGCATCGGCGATGTTTATTTTCATCTGATTTCCCTTCTTCCACGCAACAACAACGCTTTTTTTCACCAGAGTTGCCTCCTTCACAATTCTGCATATTTTTATCAAAGTGGCCTCCTTCGCAGCGTCTCTTATCTTCATTGGAGTTACCCTCTTCCTCGTAACGACGTTTCTTTCTACTGATGATTGCATTTTCTGCAGTGTGATCGTGTAGTCTTTCCCCAAGGAGAACTGTTTGCCAGTTAAATGCGGAATAATGTAGCGGCAAAATGAGGAAATATTTCGGATGAAATACGTACGGATCGATTCCTCAAATTTATGTTGATTGATATAGAAATATTTCTAGCAAATTAAATGAAATATTCTTTCATGAATACTTTGTAATTACACTGTAAGCGTCGTTCTTCACGGCCGTGTACATAATTCATATTGTGGGTTATAAAAAATATAGATTTACTTAATTATTGCTCTGATGGTATGTAAAGAAAATGGCAGAAATGTTCCGATAACACGTGCAAATAATACAAATTTCACATATAATAGTTGTATAGTGTACAACTCCCATGGAATATCATTTCATCACTTGTTGCCACAATTTGTCATTCTCCCGAGGAATCGTTTTTCAATATACTGTAGTAGAGAAGTGCACGGTGCATTGACTACGTTTGAACGCTGCTTGAATTGATTAATGCTAATCATTGACCAAAGGGTAAATATCTAAGTTTGCTTTAAAATGACCATAGCAAATTATTCAATATTATGCGACGTTCCAACACTCTTCATACTCCTTAGAAACGTCAGAAAGGAAAATACACTTCTTGCCACCTACAAACAGTACAGTATTGAATATAATACTTTGCTACGTGACATTTTACATTAATCACTGCAATTTTATCAATTACAACCATATGCAATGCTATGAATTCATCGGGCTGCTGGGTTAAATGAATAGCAAATGGTAACCATGTTTGAAAATCACGTGAACCATTTTGCCATTGACACATGTAAAGAGAATCCGGAACAGCCTTAATCTAAAAAAAATCATAAAAAATTAACACCTTTCTTCTTCTTCTTCTTGCTGATTTATGGCTCTTGGCAAAACACCTTTCTGAATGCATTCTACTTTACCTCATGCGTCAATTTTGCAATAGGGAAACAATATACTGTCATTTGTAGCATCAACGTCACTACGTATATAACAATGCGTAATTGATCAGTAAAGTTTACGGTTCTAAAAACTCCGGAAGTAAATCTATTGAATATATGCAATTGTTACATACGTTTCTGTAATTGTGTATATTTCCATACTACATGAAATAATAGTAAAACCATATAAACCAGCAACATGAATTAAAAATATTTTTTAGCATTATTGACACATCTAAAAACAGTCATATAAAATATATTGATATATTACGAGAGAAAAGCACAATGTATAACGATGTTTCAATATAATTATATATTGCGTTTTCTCTCGTATTTTAGATACAAACGCCGAATGCAATTTTACCCTAACAGGATTCGATGCTGCTTTATAAATGAAATCAGTGCATTCATATCACTTGTCGTTCCATTGTAAATATGATTTTTTATTTCCCAGTTAAGAACAACGAACTGTGCTTGTAAATTTCCAATTATCAAAAGATATGTATTATTAAATCCAATTAGCACAGAGACGAGTATAATAGAAACCACAGATTGATATCCCAAGACATACCAATAATAGTCTTCGTTAAACCATTGTAAGGAATAAAGAGTACCCGGATGACAAATTGGCCATAAAACGAAGAGAATCATTGTGCACAACACAATCCACATTATCAATTTAGCATAATTGTATGAATCTGAATAGACTTTATATACTTTTTGCCCGAGTATTTTGTCTTTCACAGGCAAAGAATATTGTGAGTCATTAAATAAATCTTTGATAATGTTATTATAGTATATCAACGGTATAAGCTTCAAATACAACTAAAATATAACGTTACTATTTATCAGTTATTATTTAATTTGTTGTAATTTACCAGTATACAGAATCCGATCGATAAAATCAGCTGGGCCAAAGTTTTCACGTCAATTGAATAGATAAATACATATTTAATTGCCCCGTAAAACGCGTATAAACTAATTATTACATACCAAACCCCTGCAAATTGTTGATTAATTAAATTTGATTTGGTTGGATGCAAGAAAATTAATTGCAACGGAAAAGTCGCCAATATACGACGCTTTTTGTTAATTTTCTCTATTTCGTTCGTAAGATCTTTGAAGGTTCCATTTGAATTGTTGGTTAAAATACATTTTTGAATGTTTTTTAATACTTGCATGACCATAATTGGTAGTGCTGTTTTTCTAGTCTTAGTTTTTATACTTCTATTTCAACTTTTATATGTTTACTGCAATTGTCTATTTATGCCTCGTAGGTGTTTAACGGTCTGCACAAGTTCCCGCAGCATTCCTGCTATTTTATATGTCACCAGAGCAGTAATTAAATCAATATTTTTTATACCTCACAAAAAGAATTGATGATATGCACGGCCGTGAAGAATGACGCTGACAATGTAATTACAAAGTGTTCATGAAAGAATATTTCATATAATTTGCTGGAAAAATTAGATATTTCCAAATTTTGAAAGGATTCGAGAAACTGCCGACGTAAAGCAATTACAACGGGATCATAAGACTAAATCCCAATCTCTGAATAATGGTAAAATGTTAAGAATTTAAAATAATAGGAGGACTTACGCCAATCTGGTTTATTGATTACCGCATACATGTAATTGAGAATTCATTGATGCAAATAAACGATTATAGACGAACGATAATAGGGTATAATTTTCTCAGCTGCAACTATGCCCAGGTGCAAATATACAGAGAGATTTGTAAATATAACGAAACCATATGTTGAACCTTCTGTATTCAGAATCCTGCCTAAAAAGGAACATTTTTCAGGTCCATAGGATTACGTTATTTATGTAATGTTAGTGCTTGTTCACAATCGGAACATGCTGAATCAATTGCCACACTAGTAACATTTTATATCACAAACATGTATGTCGGTCAGAAGCCTTTGTCTCGATCATATTCGCGTGCTGAAATGTATATAACTTATGTACATAGCTTAATTACACATATTACACTGTGGGTCTGATTGAACAGAACATAAGGACCCGCACCAATCCAAAATGTTGGTCAGAGAATTTAAAAAACTAAAGTGTGACTCAAGTGCGGTTAAAAATGGGCTAGAATTTATTAATAATATTAAAACCACACTTTTAAAAAAAGGGGAAATATTGATATCATTCGATGTATGTTCTTTATTCCCAAGTATCCCCGTTGATATAGCTCTAGAAGAGCTTATTATTATTTTATTAAAAAAATGGTAACGATAACACCATTACAGATGAATATTTAAAACTCACCGACCTTTGCTTAAAATAAAATTACTTCCAATTCAATACATATTATTTTCAAAATGTAGGCGCTGCCTGGGCAATTAAGACCTACCCAAGAAGTCTCCCACTACTAATGAGGTCAAAATTTTGGTATAAATAGCGCCCCAATGTAAAGTTAAAATTCAGTATATGCCTGAAGATGGATGTCTTGCATCTGAAATGCGCATTGCAATTTATAACAAATACGTGTGGGTGCGGGTCCTTAAATTCTATTGGATAGCTTAACTTAGATAAATATTTTATATTTAATATTATCATATAATAGATTTTTATGTTTGCTATTGGAATGTAGCAAACAACATTCAGTTTCTAAGGGACTCCTCCGCATCATGATTTTTCCAGCACGGTTTAATACTGCTCAAGTCAGAGCAATGTTGAACTGGGAAGGACTCCCAGATGTGGGCAGGGGCATGTCGTCGACATTCGTGACTCCGCCCTCTTCGTCATAGTCCTTGTCATAATCCTCGCCAAAGAGAAGATTGAGAAACTGCTGGAGTATAAACTGTTCATGTGCACTTGTGTCCAGCTTCACCACCTTCACGCAACGACCGTTCTCGTCGTGCGTGTAGCCGGTACTGCAACTTTCCGCCCCAAATGACGGTAAGATGAAGATCGACTTGGGCGTGATTTTGCGACGCGGCAAAGCGACACTCTCCTGCTCGTCAAGAATTACCCAAGTGTATTTGGTAGAGCGTTCGTTAAGGGGTCGTGCAGGTGCCGAATCCACACAAAAATAAGTTGTCATCAAAACGAAGATAACGTTGCCCAAACGCAAGATTTTCATAGTATCGTGTTCTCTTCGAAAATCTGTAACACACGAGAAAATAGCGTTTATAAAGTTAATAGGAAGGAAAACAATTTTCACATCCTGATTATCCAGTTCTATGTTGTGCAACCAACGTTATCAAAAACCAATAAAACTTTGAAGTACATTTTTTTTTTCATCATATAGGCAATTCCAATGCCGAGATAAAACAATTATAAAACCAATCTTTAAATAAATGTTGAGTCATCCATGCTTTCATACTTAGATCGCCATAACTCAGGCAATTGGGTCTTTGTAATATTTTTCATTTTTAATACGCTCTACAGCATCTTAATGGGATTCTGTTGAACGAAAACCGCGTTCTAGGAGGGCTGACGCAATTTCTGCTCGAAGTCATATGGAAACCGCGTTCTTAAAGTACCAAATATTTCTTTTTGCCGAAAAAGTTGAAAATTTTGGCGATATGCGCAAGACATAGCATTGAAAAAAAGCAGATGTTAAACACTGACAATGAGCAAAAAGCTCAGTAAACACATGATGCAGTAGAATAAGGCAGATCAATGAACCAACTTTTAAAACGCTCATGCGACCAAAATATACCAAAAGCGCCAAAATAGAATTTACAATCATCAGAGATGATTCATCCAGGAGATGATTGAGAAATAAAGGTGGAAGTTAAATAAAATAAGTTAATTTCCGAAAAGTGTCGAATTCATCAGACACCCAATCAACTAACTGCAGATATACACATACATTCAAGGTGTTTGATTTGTAAAAATAGAAAATAAATTTAAATCATATTCAGCAGCATAACACAAAGTAGATCAACTGATTGAGAGAAATAGTATGTTGTACAACGAGCATGGAATTCTATCGAAAAGAGCATTCCATGCGCGTTAAACAGTATGATGCTGTTATGAAAATTCGTAGCATAATGTGTTCATTGAGCAATAGTAATAGAAAAATAGAACAGAACATAAAAGTAATAAAGTAGGTTTCGTCAATAGTTAAGAAATTTATTCAAAAATAGTAATTAAATAAAATACGAAACGCGAACGTAAGGCAGACTTCACGCTACACAATGATTTTTGTTGCCAACTAAGGTAACACAACTTTTGAGCGCAATAACTGATACCGTCTTTTTTTAAGACGTCGTTAAGCGAAGGTTACCTGTATATTATACAATGAGCATGGAATGCTACTCATTTATCATGAGTGTAAAAATCAAACGAGTGAAAAAAGTGCATTCCCAATGTGTTATCAAAGCGGAAAGGCAATGGCAGGTACTGAAATGTGACTTGCCTTGAACATTATTTAACTAAAATCGATACTGAAATGTGTATAATATTATACAATAGGAATAAAAAAAAAGATAATACACTCACCGTTCCAAGTACGATGATGAATAAATGAAGTACTCGCACACTGCACTTGAACGTAATATCCGTGGTATCACACGTGATAAATTACTTTTACTTCAACCCACGCATCGGTTGATTTACAGTGGGGTTCTTTCAAATGTTTTTCAAAATAACAAAATTTACCGCGCTGGCTGGCGGTCGCTGATGTTTTGACGGTGATCTGTAGCTTAGAGGTTCAGAGGGCAGACTCCTAAACCATCCCCTCTCCTGAACCCCAACGACTAGTCATGTAAGTCACTAGTCACTAGCCCGGGGCGACAATGACGAAGAGGAGTAATCTCTTCTGTAAGAGGGATGAACAGCCTTTTTCTCATAGGGCCAGTAAACATTCTATTTGCGGCACTCTAGAGGTGTCAAAAAGAATCAATATTATTTATTAATTTGGTTCATATCTCAGATGATTGTCTCTCTTAGACTTCTCACACATCGTCAAAAGGGAGCACCAGGCCTGATTTGATCCCAGTTTATGCAAACATAAACCAATTTTAGGCAGCGGGTAGTCCAACTTTGTTCAATAATGTTCCAACAGACGACTGCTAATTTACAAGATTAGTACTCTGCGAATGATAATATTCGCTTTAAAGATATGTTTGTCAATTTACTTGATTGCATCGCGTCGACGCTAATCATCACACATGTTATTTCGTACATGTTTTCTTTTCGACATTATTTCGAAAAAGACAATGGCCTTGTGTTTCACTAGATTTTATTGGTAGAGTTTATTGGTCTCTGTAGTTAACATTTGAGGTGCTTATATCCGAATAGCCGTAATGTCATCATAAAGGAATCACAAAGTTTATAGTATTGATGGAGCCGTGAAAATAAGTTGTGAATGTTGTGTCCGCTTCCAGTGACCTACAGCAAATTCCTTCTCGACCTGGCTTTAACGCTATGCTGCGTTGTTCTTTATTTAGGTACCATCGCAAAAAGTCTGTTTTTGCACGTCTTCCTTTTGTAGGAGCTATTTGCATGGTCATTCGGGGATCACGTACAGGGCGACGGTTTTCGCACGCTACAAGAAGAGGCATTCGCAATGGACACAAATGGCTAAAATTAAAATAGACTCCGCGATAAAGTCGCGCCAATAACTGCACGTGCGGCATGTGCCAGGATGCTACTAAATAAGTGCAGAAAACGTTATTAAAATCGATTGGATCATTTATGAGCGTAACAAACCCATTGGTATTCTTTGTGAATGTCGTGTAATCGACACTAGCCCCAAGAAAACGTGATGGTGTTGATCCATCCGGAGCCTTTTATTTTAAGCAAGACGCAAACTACCCATTTCTGAAATTGTGAAAAGGGATGAAAACAAGAAGTGAACTCGGCATATGACGAGAGCGCCGAGATTTTGTATAGATTTATGGAATTGCTATAAAGCTGCAATGCATTTGCAACTTCGGATAAATAACTCCATAGAAGGATAGTCCAGAGGGTATAAAAGCCAAATCTCATCACACCCTTATTGAATTTGGAAGTTAATTGAAACACTGATTGCAATTTAAATTGCAACAACATCAATTGACACATATTCAGGACTGTACCATGGGCAAATCGTATGGCGTGCTGGTCAAGGGTCGGGTTCTGGAAAGGGCATACTCTAATTTATATTGCTTTACGTTTCAATCAATACTTTCGCAGCTATCGGCCTAACGACGGGAGCTACACGTAATATATGCAAGTTTTATGATTATAATTCAGGTAGTGTTTGCGAAAATACAAGCTAATCTCCTGCTAACAATCTGCCGCTTGTAACCTTCAGGTATGAAAGCAATCGCCCTACGCTTCCGACTGCGCGCAACTTTTAAGACGGGGCGGGAAAAATGCTAATTTGACTTTAGAAAAATAAACGTTAAATAGAGGTACTTAATCAACCATTCATTGATACAAAACAAGAGTGATAGTTACTTAATAATATTTATCATGACATCAGTCTCTATATAATCTCTTAATAATACTCTAGCTTAGAAAGTTAAAATCAATATGATATCTTCATTTTGAAGTGAGTTATAGCACCTAGAATTAAATCGACTCTACGGATTATGAATATTATGAAAAATTCAAATGCGGTGATGGTAGCAGTGGACACATTAACAACTGATGAAACAAGAAAATAATATATGTTAACGAATAGACGTCGGCCGACGTCAATGCCGCCTAGGGATATTCCACTGCTACAGTTGTTTACGCATATCCAACACAAAGATGGCATTATCCAAGTTAAAGAGAATTTACGTGTTCGCGTGGAGAATTGGCAGAAGGAAGTAATTAACAACAATGAGGTAAAAAATTGCGATTGTTGCTACGATGATAACGTAGCGAACACTTGTATTTCTATAGGCTTTCCCATTCATGTTTTCAATCATGAAGAATCTTGCCAGCCACGTTATATCGGAAAATCCCAGGATCAACCAGATTTCCGTTGTTGGCAGGTTGCCTCTCTAGAGGTATATACGGCATCGCAACGG
>WSZQ02084557.1:5802-15929 GCA_019419845.2 Weissflogia rhopalogaster
GATGAAGGAGTAAAATGTATTTATCGGGTTGCATATCAAAATAATCTCTGTTTCATAATATATTTAATAATATATAGCTTGTTAATATCTTGGTTGAGTACGACTACTTTTTTGGAGAATATAGGAGCGGGCAGAGGTTTCCAAAAAAGGATGACTTTTAAAACTCCCTAAATGACTGACTTATCATGAACAGATCGCGATAATATTTATACGTAATTGAAGTAGAAGAGTTGATGAATGTTCTACCTCTAGTTTCATGTTGATAGCTTAATATTTAATATACTTAAAATATGTTTTAAACTGTGCCTCAAAATCAGCAAATCGAACGCACGTTCGACGCTAACGCGTATGAAAAAATGGTTTCAATTACAAACCCGGCGAAATCGAAATTCCCATTTCAATAATCAGAAATGTATTTATACAATATAAAAGTACATGAAATAAGGAACAATTTGATACATGTAACAACTACCCCCGAGAATGGATAAGGGTGGAAAACCCATATTGAAGTAGAAAACGAGGTTTTCAAAAAATTAGGTCTGTTAAAACGCTATGATGGCTGACTTATAATGAACAGATCGCGATAATATTAAAATCAGATTGAAGTAGAAGAGTTGAGAAACATTCCATCACTTGTATCATGTTGATACCTTAATATTTAATATACTTGAAATATATTATAAACTGGAACAGTGATTTAGCCATCATCCTCTACCCCAATTATCTCTATATAATAAAAGAAAATTTTAAATTCTAAAAACTGACTATTATAGTACAAGAGTTACCCTATTTAATGGTTTACAATTCATTCCGGTAGCATTATTCTAAATATAGTAAAATTCATCATTAAAAGTTGCAAAATACGCATTTGTAGCGCAGTCGAGGCGCTGCGTCGATTTAAGACGCATTGTTCTTGAAATCACCCAACTGGGCGCCTCTTTGTAGCTTGTCTCTTTGGGGGAATGATCTGAGAAATAGAAAACGAACGTTGGAAGATGAAAAACACTTTGAAGTGTCATGCTCGAGTGACCATTGGACGACTTGTTTAAGTCTGACTGACTATTGACCGCTCAAACATGTCCGATGTTCACACCTTTGCCTGCTATTGTTTTTAATTATTGATGCAAGAAGGTTGAAGGTAGAAAAAAAAAGGCGCACCACCAACCTGGTGCCGTGATAACAGATGGCTGAACGTTCTACGACCGTATGATCAATTTAATATGTTGCAGGCGAAAACGAAAAGTGGGCGTATAGAAAATGCCCCCACAGTACCACACTAAGCAGCGGACTAATTAATTACTGTGATTAATCAGAAAACTTGGCGTAATTAGAAAGTTTCGCGCGGCGATGACGACGTCACTTTGCTCATGCTAAATTAAAATGGTGCTTTCAACTTTTAAACCTAAAGAACTCAGGCTTTAAAGCTAAACAGTATAGTATCAAGTTGAATGTAATTATTGAATGTGACTATTTATAAATTCTACTTGAAAACTGCGAAAAAAGTCAAATAAACTAAAAACGGAATAATAATAATACGCTTTGAGTGTGCGACATTTTCCGAAAGGAAATTAATAACAAATGTGTGTTTAGATCCGGTTCTGCGTAATTGAAAGGGCTTATTCGTATACTACATGGACGCTAAACAGGCGAAAGGAGCATGGGATCAATCCCAAAGAGTTGGAAGTAAAGAACCAGCGAAAACACGACGGAAACGAGTAGCAGAGGATAAAAGATGTGGATTTTCTTTCCGCGCTGGCACCCCTTGATTCTGGGGGTGTTTCAAGCAAACGCTGCAAGTTGTGATATTGGGCGTCGTCGACGTCGTCGTCGCGTCGTCTGCTCGACGTTGCAAAACTTTAATATTAAATATTCGCTAAACAATGGCATGTTGAAGCGCACGCCACGCCAGCGTAGCGTCGGCGCAATTAAATTAATTATCAATCAACATTTTAATTTCAATGCCCTGTTGGTGGGGGCAGGCTGCAACCTTTCGCTTCAATTTTGGAAAAATATATTTACACAAAAATGGTGATGTTAAAAGAATTTTGAGCAGTAGTATAAAGGTAGGCAACCAGATGTTTCATATAAGAAGCAAATATTAATGTATATTAAGCTGCATAAGTTGTAATATATAAAAAAAACAATTATACAAACAAAAACTTAGAAAATCGAATAAAATTTTAGTCAAATCAGTGATGGACATTCCGGGAACTCCCCTTACTAAACATTAACATGGTTTACGAAAAACACGGGGAGTACGAAAAAAAATTTTAACGCATCAATGAATTCTATGATGGCGGTCCATGTATTTATACCTAAATCAATATAGTATATATAACAATATATACATTTTTCGAATTATTGTGAAATTATTTATATGCTTTTTGCTCAGTTGGCGGTATGGTAAGTTCAACTCGGCGATTCTTGGGATATTTGGACAAAAAAGGTTGCATCACAACAATTTTGAGTAGTTTGTTTCGTAGAATAGACGATGACAACCAGATGTTTATTATAATTAACAATTATTAAAGTATATTAGTTTGCCTATGTTACATTATATTAAACTTCGGATAATCCAGTTTCTAGGATCATTGAAAGTCGGTAATCTTCTTAAAATAAGTCAATAAAAACATTTAAAAAATACAATATATTAATTGTTTGAATTATTACGAAATTATTTATGTATTTTAACTAGAATTATTCATAACCTACACATTTAATATTAAGAAAGACTTTATAAAACTCACGTATTGTTATTAATTTGTTTTCTAATCATTAAAAACATATACGTTCATGGGATTAGATTTTTATTAAAGTATTTGTAGGCCACAATAAGTCGATCCCCGTGCACATCAAGTGGCTTAAACATTGGCAACCAGCTTTGCGGATAGCTGCAAAGCCGTAAATCTATCGCTTCCCGACCCGAGGTATTAGGATTGCACAATATTAAGCCGCCCGAATGAGGAATGAATAAAATCAATTGCAATTGCTCCCGGATCGACGCAACGACGCGGTGGCGAGAGCGGGTCGTGCGGTCGCATGGCAGGGATATTACAGGGCCACATGTCACTGTGTTTTAGTACTTTTTTAAGTACCCCCGGTGTGCCCTGTGTGCCCGGCCGGTTGGTAAGTCGGGAGCGTATGGGGGAACGCTCCCGACTTACCAACCAGCCGGGAGGATTTATCGTTTTAATTTTCTCCGCTGCGCAATGCTCGTCCTTCGGCCCCGAACCGCGAACGTCTTTGTCTCTTTTTTTGCGTTATCTTGCACCGACCCTACTAATACTTTTTATATTTCGTCCTTCAAACGGACGGGAAAAGCCGCAACTCGGCGCAACTAACTAATTTACGTTTTATGCCGCTTTCCTTTCACCATCTCCGCCGCCACCACATTCATCGCCTCGTCGCGCCGCCTCGTTGTGAAAATATTGCGCTAATTAGCGGCGTAATTAATTTGTAGTCGGGAAATTTATCAACAGGATCAGATTTTAATGGGGCCGGTGCGGTGCGGTGTTGATTTCGTTGATTTGACGGCCTTTTTAAACGGGTGTTTTGTTATTAGAGGTCGTCAAACAGTGAGGCTGTCTGTATATGATTCGTTGGAGGTTTCGAACGCGTTTGTTGCGGTTTGTTGCATCGACTTAACCGCGCTATTTGCTGGTGCAGCAGGAGAGTGGTAATTGTGGAGTAGGTGAAAGTAGGGAGGACGACTACCAACAAGGGTAATCTCAATGATTACATGTTTCATTGTGTCGCTCTTTGATCACCAGCTTCTCGGTATGTTTTTTTACGCTGGGGAATTGTCATTGTTTCCACTGCATCATCATCATTCGCCTCTGCTTCATCCTTATATCCGTGTGTCTGCCTGGGTGCCTTTAAGATGAAGCCGAAGGGTGCAGGAAACGTTCAAGTATCGTTTTTTGTGTGTCAAAAACAAATTGAAAACATGTACAAACAGAGCCAATTACAGAAATGCAAATATCTGGTACATGATATTAATATTCCCATCATGAATTTTGGAATCATTGAAAAATCTTAGAAAACATTTCGAAACGACGCGACAGTCCATAAATTTATCCATAAATGAACATAGGCAACTAGACATTCAGTTTATGTAGCATATATTAGTATATTATGTTGCCTACGTTACAATATATCAATCTTTCGAAATATTATGAAAGTATTTATATGTTTTATGCTCATTTAGCAGACTACGACTTTTCCCGACAATTTTGGAAAATGTTCAGGGAGATAATACTTGTAATATTTGCCGAAAAATGATTGTTTTAAAAATGTTGATCTTTTTTTTTCAGTAAAATAAATGTTGGCAACTATATTTTCCTCAGATGTAACAAATATTAAAGTTCATTATGTTGCGTGTGTTAGTATATATTCATATTAGGCTAATCAATTTTCTAAAATAAATAAAAGTATGTAATCTTGCAAAAATTTTACAAAATCATAGAAATTTTCATTCAAATCAGTGTCGGACAATCCGAGAGTGGATAATGTTCTTGCACTAGGCGTTGAAACTCTTTAATTTCAATGCTCTGATGAAGGGCTGCATCCTTTCGCTTCAATTTTGGGAAAAGTTCGTGGTTATATTAAAAGAATATTGAGCAGTATAATAAAGGTAGGCAACCAGATGTTTCTTACAACTAGTAAATATTAATGTATATTATTTTGCCTACGCTACATTATTCTACCTTATATTATTAATGTTCGGATAATTCTAATTTTCTAGGATCATTGAAAATGGGTCATCTTTCAAAGAATTAACAGAATTTTACGAAAATTCAGTCAAATTCGTGACGGAACTCCCTTGTTAAAGATGTCCATAAATTTACGAGGAAATATTTGAACATTGATACCATCATCAATGATGGCGCTGTGGTCGCGGAGATTCGTCTATATTTTTACTTTTCTTATTTATACATTTACCTCAGCCTACGTGTATAAATAAAAGTAACTCCTGTTTCAAATGTTGTTTTAAATATAGGAATAAATGTAGTTAAATTATTTTTGAAAGAACGTAACATATTAATTATGATGAATCATTAGTAAGCTGTTCCTGTTGAATAAAACACATCCAGTAGCCCAGAAATTTTCATAATATACGCACATACAACGATCATCAGTTTTGCGCAAATCCTGAATGGATTATGAATATTCCATGGCGCACATACATACATACATACATACATACATGCGTCGCACACGTCGACATCGTGCGGCGCACAGAAAAGAAACCCATGTCCCTATGAGCCAGCCCATGAACATTTGTCGTTCTCGCGCCAACAGGAATTAAGATTTCCTGCAACCATTAATATTTCCCGTCACGCCGTGAATAAGATGACAAATGTACTTTATTTTATGATTTACATACTCGCGTCGTGTTCCAACGCCTTGTTTCATGTCCCTTTTTCATTTTTTCCATTTTTTATACATACTCGTATTACTCCTCTTCTGTTTTTTTAAATGTTTTGTTTTTCGTTTGTTTCAAAAATTGAAATAATTTTGATATTCAAATTTTCTATTGATAACAAACGCATGTGGCAGAAAAAAATCGAGTTGAGTGCGGTAGTTTTCAACCACACTGAAGAGGGCCACACGATGCTACTTGAAATAGTGCGTGCGTATTGTGGATGCAAATGTGGTTCCTGCTCTCCGGGCTCAAGTATTATGCATGTTATTATGTTTCGAGTGCTTTCAGAAATATGTTATATGTTATATTACCGTGCGCTTTATCCGATCGCTCACCCTCGAACCCTTTTATCACGGTTTGTAGTTTCGGCCTAACGAGTTGCAGTGCGTGCGCCACCGCCGCGACGCGTCCTGCAAGAGTAGTGTTTGGGATTTCACATAAAGTATATCGGACCAGGGGCCGCGGCCGGTCTGGGTAATGAACATTGAACACCATAGACATGGGGATTCGTTAGCCGTTCGTTGGGAGGCTGCAAAACTAAAACCACAGCTTTGTTAATTATTCTGATGTTCAAGCATGTATGTCATTTAGCGATGATTGAGGATTAGGGAAATTATAGACAAAGTTTCTTTGAAAATTTCATGGTAAATGAAAATTATAAATTAACTGAATATATAATTTTCTATGATCATTGAAAATATGTAATATTTATATGTATAATTTATATGTAATAATATAGAGTTAACCGATGTATTAGCTACCACTCACCACTACGTCTTAGTTCACAAAGTATACAATTTTGAGCACTACACCGTCTGTATTAACAAAATGAACAAATGTATCAACCGCTCGCCAAAACTCACCAGAGGAAAATAGACAGAGACCGGTACGTACCACGTTTTTGTGGTGGCACAGTGCCCTCTTCTCATGTTACTTAGAGGTGCCAATGTCATCGCGCACCAGTATAAACAAGCTTAAATTAACTGCGCTGCTAGCGCCGTACACCCTAGGCAACCAATTCAACACACAATGATTCCATCCAGTCATAATCATTGCCTTCATTTCTTCGTGTTGCGAACAGCAACACCAATCCGCGAATTAACGCGAATCTTTTATTTTTAGCAGGATTCGTGGACTACCCGTCCGATGCAAATTGTTGTAGATGTTAAAGAGAAAAGTAGATGTTTCGGGAGTAAAAATGTGACTAACTTTATTAAACATAATTCTTAAAACGAAAGTTTATCTTGATCTCGCCTCCGCCAACGAATTTGAGCGGGAGAAGGCCGATAACACCCTCTATCAACGGCATACCAAGTCGGGCACACCGGCCATAATCATACCTCGAGGTGCGCCCTGCTTGTCTCACTCAATCCTTCCCTATAGGGTGCTTTTCTGCTCGGAGCTAAACACATGCAGCTGGGCACGCATGTGCTCTTACGCTTGGCCGTGATAAGACATTTTCCAGACGCTTAAGGCGCCAAACGCTTCGTGCATCCACTTAAACCTACCCCAAGAGCGTTATGTGCCTCTATGTTCTTGACGCCTCAGGGCTTACAGAAAACGTGAAAAACATGTGGTGCAGACTAAACAGTTCAAAAGTTCTTCCACGCCAGACTAAATATTGATAATTTGACGACAAATATAGAAAAAGGGCTTAAACTTGCCTCGCCGTTCTCAACACTTCGATTATCTCTTCAGATAACGTACCTCTCCTCCGCTCATTTCGGCTGATGAGAAACCTGGACATTCAAGACTGGTATTCCTTATTCTTCTATAAAAATTCCATTCACCACTTCCTCTTCAGTCTTCAGTAATCCAGATGTATCTTCTTGAACTATTTGATTCCTCGATTTTAGTCTTTTATGGTAATTCCGAGCGTTTTTCGAAACGTGAATATTTACAAAAAAATTAATAGATACAGATTAATCAAACGTAGATTTATCACACATGTTACATAATTGAAGTTATTATAACCTTATAAATCCAACAACTACAACTACATAATAAATGCAACATTCCAGGTATATCACCATCTTCACAATCTCAAAGAAATTTACTAATATCAGTAAGTTGATACTCTACGTCCTTCTGACCATGAATAAATGTTTCATTTCATATTCCGAGCTTCATCTATTAGGACATTCTTATAAATGTCCAATGATTATACCACCACCTCGATAAACCTACCAAGTCGTCTTCTTACTCATCCACATGTAATCCATTCTGCCTCATTTCACTTTCCGAATGCACGTGTGTGTTCAAGACAACCACAACGCTCACAATCAGTATTACTTGGTGGTAAGCCGAGTAATCGAGAAGTCAAAACAGGTAGCTCGAGCACATTATCTGGCAGTTACATCTCGCGGCGCGTTTAATTTATGGTACGTACTGTTAAGTATTTGTCACAGTCGCCTCGCTGGCTGTGTCTCATATGATGCTGTTGCTGCTGGTGCTGCTGGACACCGACACCAGCCACTGTTTTACACCGCCGATCCATGGGTGGTTCTGCTCCGGCCGCCACACGGAGTGGCGTAAATAACGCCAGACACCCGGTTATTTCTCATCTGGTCGCATATGTGTATATGTATATATGTATATGTGCATGTGTGAATATGGACGTATTTGTGCGTATATGTGCATGTATGTGTCTCTTCCAGAGGTTGCGCTGGCAGACGCGAAGAAAATTTATCCGAACGCCGCTTGTTTCGATAAATGATCGGAGCACTCGGCGAAGAAGATCGCACACAAGGTGGCGGGCCCGCAGTGCCGAGCGCTTATCGGTATGGTAGGAAAATAAAAACCTAATTACACTGTGAGAACGCCGAGAACTGCGAGAACTCCGAAGGCATGTGGCACCGAGAGGTAGGAAATTATTACGCGCGACGAATCGATAATTTTTCGAAATTTGATCGGCATCAATGCGCCGCGCAGGCCACTTGGAACTCCATCGTCCGAAAAAAGTGGCGGCCATCTTGCTATGGAATTCGATGATTGGGATGTTTGAGGTCTAGGAAAGAACACACTTCGCCATATTTCTATTAATTCCCATTTACGTTCTTGATTCATTATTATCATCGGTGTGTGTGTGTGTGTGTATTTATGTCTTTGTCTCTTTTCGGTTGTACAACGCTTTTAACGTCTTCCGAACATGTTAGCTTTCACCCCGCCCGATCGGGTCTCGTCGTACGTGAGTTAGCATATGAGGTTCTTTCACCGGAAAGAGTTGAAGAGTCATTGGCCAATCTTCCTCCTTATTCAGGATTTGGGAAAGTGTGGAGTGCGCGATATTAATTATAGCGACGCCGGGAATCGAACCCGGGACGTTTGCGTTACAAAGCCTGTGCGTAACCTTTACCCCATGCACTCCACGTGTATTTATGTAAATGTAAATATCTGTGAATGTAGATCTGGGTATACGTTTATGTGTGTGTAAGTATAAAGGTGTATGACTGTGTGTTGGAATTGTGTGAGTGACTAAACGTATGCATGTTTATAAGGGTATAAATGCTTGTGCTTTTAAAAGTATGTTTCTGAATATGTAAATGAAAGAAGCCGAGAAGGCAGCAGGAACCACCTTCCATGACCCTGAACCAACCTGTGGCTTATCAAAGTCCAGAGTGAAGGAATGGATCAAGAATTTCTATCGTGCTAGTCACGTGACCGCCTGGAGGGACGAAGAGGGTCCTAAAAAGGCTGTTCGATGTATCACACAACAAAGCCCAAGAAATTATAAAGCTGGAAAAAAAGCTATATAAGGCTACTTGTTAGCTTTCTGACAGATCATGCTGAGGTCTTGTAGCACTTAGCCAATATTAGCAAAGGCAACCTCACTAGCTACAGATTATGCAAATCGGAGGTGGAAACGACCGAGGACCTACCCTGCACTTGTGAATCCCTAGCACCTGAAAGACTTTCTTTGCTAGGCAGCGAGCAGACCTAGCTCGCTGAATTCAAGGGGAAGTCAATCAAGGACATTCTAACCTTTTCAAAGGTTATCTCCGTTGTTGGCCCATCGTATTGGTCCACGCACAATAGATCAAAGTTGGTGTTAACCGCCCAGGATTAATTTTAAAAAAATGTACGCTAGGGTGATATTATTTAAATGTATGTATGTGTAAAAGTGTATGATAATGTAGATGTAAGTACGACGTATTTTTTTATTTGTTAGAATATTCCCTTCCTACTTGTAATACCTTGTAATACCTCTTCTTCTTCTTCTTCTGATCGCCTGGTTAGATATTGGTTAGTTACAGGGAAGCAACTGTAAATAAAGGACACTATGTTATATCGAAATCATATAATAGTATATTGTACAATGAGCATGTTATGGTACCCATTTCTTCAAGAGTATGAGAAATTGCAGCGCGATCCAGTGACGAGTGCTATAACTCATAAGAGTGAGGAAAGGGCATTCCATGCTATTTGTACACTATACATTTTCTACGTCTATTGTGTGTGAAAATGATACTTAAAAAAATATATAAAAAGTAATAAAAAAAACCACCCACACAGTAATAGTATAGTTCTAGTTGCCCTCTAATAATAATAATAATAATAATAATAATATAGAATTCGATAATTTGACTTCACTTTGAATGGAAATAGTGACAAAGTCAGTCAGCCTTGGGATTTACTTTTTTGCGATCCATATTTTACGTTGATTAAATTGTGGGTTACGCAGAGATTGCAGCAGCAGCGTGAG
>WSZQ02084568.1:0-44347 GCA_019419845.2 Weissflogia rhopalogaster
ATATATGACAAAAAAAGTAAAAAATAATTGTGTCAAGAAGTTTTATAAATGTGCGGGACCTCGTTGGTATACATTTTGTTATTTAGATATTTTTGAATGTTTCGTGGGTTGCTCAAATATGTTTTCGAAGGTTCACGTCCTGAGTAGCTCACTTTTGCTTTAAAATAATTATATATAATTTGATAAGAGTGTACATATCAGATAATGTCGAAATATCGATATTTGCCATTTTCAATATATCAAGATTTATCAATATGGATAATATTGAAATTAGCAAGTATCTCCATCTATACCTATATGTCAAAAATAATATAATACATAAATCAATAATTACAATATACAAATATATAACATTACATATTACAATATATAACAGACAAATAAAAATATAGTATGAAAATAGGCGATATTATTAGACAGAAGGAAATATGCCTGTATTCCCTCCAATTTGCATCCATGTATAGAATAACAGTGAAATTCAGCATAGTCAATTTGCGATTGCCCTCTTGTGGAGAGAGCACCATACTTTGAGAAACACTGCCATAAACCAAGAACCATGTCTAACAAATGAAAACCGAAACCAGTATCTACTATATGCAACCCAACTAACATATGTTGTAAAAGATATTTGCACAATTAAACTTTAAAATAAATGCAAATCTAAATGTAAACAAAACAATTTTCCATAATATCTTACCAAATTATTGGATTAAATTATAATAAAAAATATTAATTAATCTAAAATAAAGAAAAATATAGCTTGTTTCGCGCGGACGGGGTTTGAGTCCCCGGGGTTCGCACCCCACTAGTGTGAATTTATTATTATAAATTCACACTAAAAAATTATTCATTTAGTTAATTCATATTAAAAATCCACACCGACAAAATCACAAACAATCGCAATGCGCAACCCACAACACACAAGAAGAATTCACCGACAACTTAAAAATTCACATCACTCACAAACAACAAGACATCACATCAACAACAACATCACAAAAACCAATAACAAATATCACAATAACATGTAATATACACAAAACACAATAAAACATATGTATCCATGCTGAAGGACCAGTGAAGGTCAGTGGCCAGGTCTGTGGACCGAATACATTTTTTTATAGCTTGTTTCAAGACAATTAAATTTTTTGATTTATCAAATATTACAAATTGTTTATTACATCTGATTTACAAGTTCAACATTTAACAATTTTAATGCATGATGTAGAACGTGTTCCACGCTCCGCAGAAGATAAATACGAGCATACAGCATTGGCAACAAATGATCTTTAGCTTCCTAAAATGTTATTTAAGTTAAAAGAATATTAAATGCAGCAAGAACACTTACTGTAAGAATTTTAATTCTGCTATAGTATACACTGAAAGCCGTAGAAAAATGCACCAAAAATTCACTCAAATGATGAAAATGGACTTTGCCTTCTTTCAAATCATGCACACAATGTTTAACAACAATAGGGTATTGCGCCAAATATGCGAAGATAAGTTCCCATTCCTCCTGTTAATTGAATATTGCTATTAAGATGTACTTATTGCAATATATTCTTTTTTAAATTAAGGTTTTTTTACGTACGTCTAGTTTAAGAAGTGAAAAATCAACATCTGCCAATTCAGGCAAATTAGGAAACTCCGTGGAAAACCGTCGCAAAATGCTCGCAATTCGCGCCCCGTTATAGATAACAAAGGCAGCGTTTCTTATCACATGATGCTTGCAACTCAAGGCGATAGTTTTCTGCGGCGTATTTTGTATCATCTGGAACGTAACAGCTGCATGACCCAATTTATCAATCTTTGTCTTCCAATTCGCCTGTGCTGTGATGTTTCTCACGCCGTACTTATGCTCGAACATCATGCGCATATTCGACGCATAATCACTAAAATAAACAACTGACTATTCGCTTAAATAGTGACAAATCAACCGAAACTTACTCATAGAGTTCACTCGCAGTCATCGTCGATTTCTTTTGCCCCGATTCATCCAAAACACAGCCACATAGAACTTTATTTGGATGTGTATCCGAAGATTTACACGTTAGTAAAACTTCAACTTTATTTGAATTAGCTTGAAAATCATTTTCTTTAACAAAATTCTGAATAATTTGTTGGAGGATTTCAACTCGTAATTCAGACACGTCTAAATCATCCACATTTGTATAATTCGCGTTTAACTTTACATCGTATTCTAATTTATAGGATCCGTAATTATTATTAGTCATTATATCAGTTATTATCATTTTTGTCACAAATTTACGATCGAGAAATATATGACAATTTGTTTTGATTATTTTACTTTTTGCTATTTTTAAAAACGAATCAATTTCTTGCGTTATATCCTTTAAAGTCGCCTCGTTTATTGTATTATTGTGCAAAGTACTTGCATAGTCAAATATATTTTTAATTGTATCTTTTGCATCGTTATTAAGGTTGAGGTGTTTCCATGCTGCGAAATCTAAATTAGTTTGAAAACTTAACTCACCGAGAGATGTTAACTGTTTGGTGTGCAAACGAAAAACCGAGGTGTTATTCTCATCGTTTGTTAATAATTTAGATAAATCTTGCTTCAATTTTTTTAAAAAATAAGTTTTTATTATTGTTTCACTTTGGGGTTGCATTTTTAGGTTATATACTAAATTTTTGATTTTAAATCACATAATATATACATTGAACGTCATCTAGATGATGGAGTTGCAACTATAGCAATATTTTTAAAATTTATTACTTATTTTACTTGAAAATTATTATATTCTAAATTAATATAGTACACAGTAATAACTTAATAAATAACTTAATTCAGTTTTAATCAATGAAATAAATGTTTAAAATATGTTTAAAATATCATAATAAGACATCTGTTAGAAAAAATGTAAACTACATATTGACATAAATGTCAACTGTCAGAAAAATAGCCACGTTAACCTCGAATTTCTCCACATCGAAAAACCGATGATTTCGTCGACTTTATCACGAAAGCATTCAAGGCATTTGTGATAAAAATGCCTTCACCACATGCTAAAGTCGCTATAAAGTTTATATAATAATGTGCTTTTTACGTATACGAATTTCTAAATTTAATTTCGGCCGATAGTTGACGTTGCAACAAAATTTCATGTGTCCTAAGTAACGGGTTCTTCATATTTCGTTCATCAACCACGTCGAATTCAGTATACTTTCATTGAATACTCATCTAGAAATCCGCAATGAAGCAAATCTTAAGTATAGTTTTAGTAAGTTTGGTGTTTTTCCTCTGTTTTGAGGTGCAACATGCGGAGAGTCATCTTCTAGAGTCGATTTATTGTGGCAAGCAGAATTGCTACGATGTACTTGGTCTGGATCGCGATTCAAATCGCTCAACAATTGCGAAAACCTATCGTAAGTTGGCACGACAATACCATCCGGACTTGCATCGTGATCGAGATGCCAAAGCCAAAGCTGAGGAACAGTTCAAAATAATTGCAACTGCCTATGAGATCCTTAAGGATGATGAATCAAGAGCTGATTACGATTATATGTTGGATAATCCAGATGCATATTATGCTCATTATTATCGATATTACCGCCGGCGGATGGCACCGAAAGTTGATGTACGCATCGTGATCTTCGTCACCATCAGTGTCATCTCGGTGATTCAGTATTTCAGCGCTAAACAACGATATGAATCGGCGATTAAGTACTTTATGACAGTTCCTAAGTATCGTAATCGTGCGATGGATATAGCAAAAGAGGAAAACCTTATAATCAACGATAAACGCAGTAAGAAGTCCAAACAGGAGCAGAAGGAGGAAACAGAGCGAGTTATACAGAAAATAATTGAAGAAAAAATGGATATTAAAGGCTCGTATGCAAAACCTTCAGTTTTAAACATTCTCTGGATTCAACTAATCATTTCACCGTATACTATAACGAAGAATCTAATTTGGTATATGAAGTTCTGTCGGAAACATTTCCTTTCGAAAGATCCTGATTATACTCTCGAAGAAAAGTTGTATTTGATTCGAACATATCAACGTATTGGCGTGCATCAATTTGATGCATTGGAAGAAGAAACGATTCAGGAATATTTGGATAAAAAGCTGTGGCTTCGGACCAACTTTGACGCGTGGAAGGCAGTCGAACAAGAGAATTTGAAAGTGAAACTGGCGGAGAATAACAAGTATAAACAGTATCGGCGATATATTAAAAAGAGCGGTGTACCCCGGATGACTTTCGATGATTCGTAGTGCAGAATGAGCGTTTGTGAGGTGTCCTTTTTATAATTTGTGTAATATAAGAATATTTGTACTGTGTATTAAGTAAGCATGTGGCCAATTCTTATTAAATGTGTAGGTAATATTTATAAAATTGTATAAAATATATACCTTAAACATTTTTATCTTTTTTTTTTAATATTTGTGTGGAGATGGCTAAACAGGCCACACGGGACCTGCAACTGCTACCTCACTCAAATGATGACGAGACACGACGTATTCGGATTAGAAAGGAACGGACAACGCCAAGTTTACTCTGGATTTTGTTCTGCATGGAGCACATGCATACACAATGCGAAATACCCACGCTTGAACAACAGGATGATGCGGACAAGAATGAATGGCGGTAGTGTACTTTTGTGAAAAAGTACACAAACAGAAGGAATGAACATCAGGCCAGTGGTTTAACGGAGTATACCTCGAAGAAATGCTTCTGTAGCGGTGGCGAGGAGTATACCTATAATCTCTGGGTAGAGCTAAGACTCTATTCAATCAATTTTTAATCCATAACTTGGACAAAATACGTGCTAATTACTTGAAATATATTTTAACGCTTTTCAAAGTCTACACCGAACTATGAAAAAAATATCTGGATGTTTTAGATATTTCCGAATTCAGAAAATTGTATGCAGCTTCTTATTTTGATTATTTACGGCAGAATAACACGGGTATTTTTGTAACGTAGCTCTGGGAAATAACGCAATAAGTAAAAAAATATATTTCTTCAAATACAAAAGGTATAAAGATAAATTTTTCTCAGATCAATCACGTTAAATCCTAGAGTTTACCAAAAGTTCCAACTTTTCGATGCTTCTGAACAATACCTTCCTGAATATATCCACACTTTTCCTTCCACATGCTCATATTTATAGATGTTACAAATTGATATTTCTTCTCTACTTTCCCTTGTGACAACTCTACTCTTGTTTTCTTATCCATTGGTTGAATCTTTGCTTCATTATCATCTAAAAAACTTCATTAAACGACCTTGCACTTCTTACGATGAAGGAAACATACCACTCATTAATAATTGTATTTTGCCATCATTTATATGAAAAGATGTATAAAATATATTCTCAACAGTCAGCCCAAAATCAGTAGTATCAATAACGAATTCATAATAATCCACGGATTTCTTCAAACTCTTAAATTCATCGGTCAACGCCTTCATGTAATACTTGAGTATATCATCAGACTTAATTTCAGTTTCCTTCTCAGTGTCGGTGACTTTAATCAACGTTTTCTTGGTTGGTTTGGGAGCTTTGGCATTACGATCGACTTTTTCCTTTACTTGAGCCGTTTGTCTCTGGGCTTGAATAACTTTCGCGCCACAAAGCGAGAAATAACTTCCCAAAGTAGGAATAGCATTTTCGAGATTCACATGCAGGTCTATGGTATATAAATGCTGAATATTGTACTCTTCAGGCTTTTTGTTAGTAAGGAAACTTTTTAATTTATCAGCAAAGTCATCGATGTTAAACTTTTGTTGAGTATAATCAATGTTTTGCACGCATTTATAGGCTACGTCTGTGGCTGCATGGTAAATTCTGGCATCCATAAACGTTTCATCAACATGTTTGACTGCTTCCCCTGCGTTGCTTTCCTCGTCGATTTGTTTAAGTTCTTTGAGGACGTTATTGACGACGGATATTGTTGGTATTCGGTCGGTTTCATCTGCAGATAACTGTATTAGTGACGAAGAATAGTGTATAATTTGGGGTTTTTACCTGAGGTTGTCACTGAGTTTAGTAGTTGACGCATACGGCATTTGCGCATTGCATAAGACATAATTAATAAGTGTAACTCAATCAAACTAATTAAATAGGTAAAACAGGACTAGTAAACCAAAAGGCAAAATTTGAGCACAATGATGACAAGGCGGGGAAATGTAATGCAATTTTAGTTGCCTAATTTATGAAGTGGTTTCTTTGACGTTTGAATACATGGACTGGTAGAAACCTTGATCTTGAAAAGGAAAAATATACTCGATTGGAATTGGATAACCTATAGAATAAAAATAAGGAAGGAGCTTATAATTAGATCGGAAATTGTATACCCTTTGGTTGGCTCCCTTGACCAAGGTAAATAAAAAATTTAAACGTTTAAAATATGAATGTGAATAAATGGTTGCCTACCACAAAATAAATCTTTATATAAAATTGGCCAAGAACCAGAATTTTAGATTTATTAATTGAATAGAGCCAACATTTTATGAATAAATATTATAATAATATAATTTGTTGAATAAAATTGAGATCAAATTGTTATTTCTTAAGATAGCATATTTGGTTGCCTAACTGAAAGTAACAGCCCACAATCGAACGAGTCGAACATTGACGAAGTGCTTCAAAAACATGGCGCCGCTGATTCCATTCACTTTGTTTTCTTTTGCAATCAGTCGCAGCGAGTAATTTACGCCGGGAACGTGAGAACGACAACGGCGAGCTAATTACAATACAATGCGTCGCCGACAATAGAACGCGCCGTGCGCAACGGTATCGAGTATGTAGCGGCACATCGTAACATGTCTGTACCCTCCAGAAACACAACGACGATGGCTGCGACTGCTGGAGATGTCGAGGAATTCCTGAATGGACCTCTCGTTACATGGGTAAGCATCCTCATGAAAACCACTGTCACTTTTGTCTCTATAACTGCCTTTTTCCTCTTCGTGTGTACTCTACTTTCTGTTGTTTTCAGCTGGCAACATGTGTGAAGCGAGCCGAGGGCCTGCAGGTGTACGAGAGTTTCCACGATGGTGCTCCCATCATCGAAGTACTTCTCCAAATCGACCCAGAACCATCGCAACCAGTGCCTACGCTCAGCAATCTCCAGGGACTGAGTATTATCGCGTCAAGAATCAAGATTTTCCATTCTATTATTGCAAATGTGAAGACAATCTACGAAGTAAGTATTCTTAAATGAACTTTGTGTTTCTAAACTGTTTCAAACTTGAAAATTGTTTCAGCATGAATTGGGTCAAGTTGTCATTGCGATGCCGGATTGTGTAGCGATTGGCAGAGCTCCAGGTTCTCACGATGCACTCGAGCATTTGAAGTTATTGATCCTGCTGCTGCTCGGCTGCGCCGTGCAGGGACCAACTAAAGAGGTCTTTATCACGAGGATTAAGCAGCTCTCATTGGAGGCTCAACACGATATTGTCGAATGCATCAAAAGGGTAAGAAAATTGCTAAAGCTTTTATTAGATGGTTTTCAAAACATATTTTTTGTAGGTTACAGATGATCAAACAATCGTGTTGACGCAAAACTGGCCGGAACAGTCACTGCAGAACATCTACGATCATCTACGGAGGTTAACCGGTGAGCGCGATGCATTATACCAGCATTGGGTGAACGATCTGGGGCAGGAATTACCTTCAGCGGTGCCTATTGATAAAGATGGTTTCGAGTCGAATCATTTGGCTGTTGAACTTGCTGATTGGAAAGCTCGACTGCGAAAACAGCGACAAGAACTGTAAGTCTTAATTTTACGAAGAGTGTGTTTAAGGTTCTAACTCTTTAGTTTACAATAACTAGCTTGTAGGTTTGGTTTTCTTTTCGATTTGTTTTGATTTTAGATTATTTCGTATCACTTAAGAGTAAGTTAAACGTTTTTAATAGGTTATTTTCTTTGAGATTGTAGTTCTTCATCATCCCTGGTTTCATATACGCACATACAATGCTCTAGCTTATGCACATGTTAACATAAACACACTTACACTCTATCTCAAACTCGCAGTCACATACTCTCAGATACACTTGCTCACACAGATGTACAAACTCTTGCAAATACACACACATACATTTACTCTCACTCTATCACACATTCACTTAATCTCGCCCTTACAAACTTCATCACATGTACTAACTTACACACACATACTCACATACATACCCACGTCTTACTCATACACACACTGTCTCACACAAACTTTCATATGCAAATCAAATACTCACTTACATTACCTATGCGTCTACATTTACATATACACCTATCCCCCGATTTGCACGGTACTTATTTTACACGGTTTTCCAAATGATTTTTTTTTGTTTTTTTGCACTCTACTAAATGCTACTGTGATTGAACACGTGCGCTCTGTACACATCTCACGGGGAATCCCGAGCTTTTGTGCTGAATTGCTGTACACGCACAGTGTATCTGTATTTCTTCGCATAACATTAAAGTTTAATCTACGGAAAATTGTATTTGAGTGAAAGTTTCACAGCTTCAGAAAGATTTAATTTTCCATATTCGTAAATTACAACTGAGTGCATAATTTAGATTATTATAAATTAACGTAAATTAAAGTAAAATTCAGAGGGGAAAAAATGCGGGAAATTTTGGAGGGACCACCTGTCAATTTATTTTTATTTCTGTGTACACCTAAAAATATTGAAAAAAATCACAACTGTTAAATAGCAAAATGATGCATTTTCTGCAAGCTTTTCTATTTACACGGTTTTGACTTGAAAATTTTTAATTTTCGATATAGAGGTTTTTCTCAGGAACGATCTATCGAGTAAATCGGGGGATAGGTGTTTACACTTTTACAGGACACATCTACAGAATATCTAGACATATTCAGACTGACGTTCTTACCTATACATTCTACGCACCCACTGCTACTTATAGAAATTCTTCACAGACAAACCGACATAAAACCCACTCTATCTCTGCAATTACTTTATGATATACAAGACTTCACTCCTTCATCCACGTACTACAGAAAGACATCGCCTACATTCTACACAACACATACCAAAATCAAGATTTCACACAGTGATTTAATTAATTTCTATAAATAGTTTAATTTTCATTCGGTTAAGTTGTATTCAGCTTTATTTCTTATTTTGTTTTAAATTATCAGGGAAGAAAAAACCGAATTACTCACCGAGTGCAAAGAAGAATTGGAGCACGCGAATTCCCTTGTCGGGAAGATAAAAACCGAGAATGCTGAGCTACTCGCCGAAGCGCGCAAAGCGAAGGCGTATCGCGACGAAGCTGACTCCATCCGGGAGAAGGCCGAGCGTGCCGACAAGTTGGAGGCGGAGGCACAGCGGTATCGCGAGCGGCTCGCCGATACGGACTTTTATCGAGTGCGTGTTGCTGAGCTACGCGAAGATAATCGTGTCCTGCTGGAAACGCGGGAAATGCTCGAGGCGCAACTTGCTCGATCGCGTCAACGTGCCGAGCACGTTCTAGAACTTGAAGCCGAAGTTCTTCAGTTAAAACAGTCCATCAACGACGTTACGTTGGAACGCGACGCTGACCGTGAGCGAATGAGTGAACTTATTGACGAAAATATGCAACTTCAACAGGTTACCAAACAAGCCCTACAGGAAACCAGCTCCCTTTCACTCACTCTCGGCCCTTCTGACTCTGACCTCGAGGAATCGAACTCCGGTGATAATAGTTTATCGGAACAACTTACTAATAACGCACAAGCGAGAGCTCTTAAACTCGAGCTGGAAAATCGCAAGCTTTTATCGACAATCGAAGCGTTGAAGGAGTCCAACTTTCATGAGAGTGGTAAGAAAGTATTAGAGTTGGAAAAGGATAGAAAAAAATTGGAATTGAAGTATGAACAGCTCCAGGAGACGTTCGAACGACTACGCCAACAAAATCGTGAGCTTGACGAATTGTTTAAAGCTTCGATTCAAGAAAATCGAAAATTACAAAGCTCTCTAGATTCGAACAAAGTCATTTCGGATCGTCAAGCTCAAGATATACAAAATGAACGCATCAAAATCGAAGAACTTGAGAAAAATATTGACTCTTTGACTAAGGAAAAGCAACGTATTCAAATTTTAACAGATAGTATTAAAAAACGCGCGGATGATGCTGAAAAATCTTTGAATACCATTTCCGAACAGTTGGAACTTGCTCAGGAGACAGCACAACAGTCTAAGGTCTATAAAAGTCAACTTGAAGAGGCTCAGGAGAAGATAACGCAAACTGAGAAAGAATTTGCAACGGCACAACGTGAAATAACAAGGTATAAAGAGACCAACGAAGTGAAAGATCGCACAATTGACGAGCACCACACTCAAATTAATATAATCAAGAAAGAATTACAGCGTGCTTTGAAAGATGGAGACGCATTGGTTTTACAATTAGAAAAACAACAGGAAAATGAGCAAAAACTACAAGAATTAAGTTCGCAAACTGCCATAGCGACGGTGACAATCGATAATTTACAGAAAGACTTAATTAGTCATAAACTGACGAATGAAAAGTGTAGGAAAATTCTGGAGAAATTGGGGTTGAACTTTGATTTATTGGATCATGACGTGAACATTTTACTGGAGAAAGTTTTCAGTAATCAGGATTTAGTGGGGACGTTTGTCCCGAAGGTTAAAAACGAGCTGTCTGAGGAACAGTTGGATGAGATTCGGACGTTGCAAAGTTCGAATGAGAATCTGCAAAATGCGAATGCGACTCTACAAGTCGATGTTTCGACGTTAACGAGTAAAATTAACTCGTTGCAGGCCCAACAAACTGCACTGCAGTTGGCCAATAGTCAACTAGTTGCAGAGAAGGAAGATTTATGTAAGATGAATGAAGGTTATTTAAGCAAACACGATACATTGTTGCATGATCAGATTACAATTCGAACGTTGTACGAACAATTGAATGCCGAGTATGAAGAGCTGCGGAAGGAGCAAGAACAGTGGAAGAAAACGAATCGAGATTTGCGGATCGAAGTGCGTACTCTTAAAGAGGTTGATACCACGCACGAGAAGAAGATTGCGACGTTAGAGTTGGAGAAAGAAGCGTTGAAAAACGAGTCGAAAAGTTTGAGTAACCTACGCACTGAGCATTCGAAACTGAAAGATGACTTTAGGAATTTGTTCACTGCGAACGATCGACTTAAAACCGAATATAAGGCAATGCAGGAGGAAAATAAGAGTTTAAAAAGTGAAAGTTGGCGTCTAAGGCTTGGAAATTCGGAAATGCAGGGCGAGTTAAATACTCGGAGTGATGTTGTTGGCAGTTTGCAGCTGGAAAACGCTAAATTGCGTCAACATTGTGATATTTTACTGGATATGAATCACAACTTGGATACGGATCGACGGGCGTTGATGGATCATGTTTCGAAATTACTTTCGCAATATCATTCGCTTTTGATGCATTCACTTGAAGATAAACAACATTATCACATGGAAGAGAAGCATTTTACGGATAAATTGAATAGTTTATGTCGGCAGAAAGAGAAGTTGGAGGAGAAAATTATGGAACATTATAGGAAGTTGGATAATGCGTCAGGGAAGAAGAGAGGTTTCGGCGCGACATTGGCAAGGCGAATGCGTCGAGCGACGGAGGCGTTGAACAAGATACCGAATCGTAATCGTCGAAGTTGGCACGAGGATACGATTCGGTTGACGCAGTCGGGGGATTCCGGTGGGAATGAATCGGATAGTACCGCCGAAGAAAAGCCGACGACCGCAGAAACGTTGAAGCGAGCTGCTGTTGGGAGTTTGAAACCTCGGGATGAGATTGCCCTGCGACGAAGTCATCGAGATTTGAGCAGTCATCGGAATAGTATCGCCGGTGAGAGTGCACCGTTAAGTTTAGGCTCGGTGGGGACTAGACGCACAGTATATCTCTCTGAGGATGATCCGAATACGACGGCAGCGACGGCGACGAATACATCTACGACGGTTGCTAACAGTAATGGAAGTAGTGCTGGAGGTAATTCTAATTCACCTCTGGTGATTTACAATCGCGTTTCGGCAGTTATTGGAGCTCAGGTGGTGCCTAACACGGCGACAGCGACCGTACCTGCCGGTGAGCCCGAGAAGAAGACGGCCAACAGCGCCAGTAGTGAACAGCTGCGCACGGACAGCAATGCCAAAGAGAACGCAATCTGGTACGAATACGGTTGCGTTTAATATTGTACAATATTATAAGTAATTGCTTTGGTTAACTTATATTTACGTTAGTTTACCTTTAATGTCTTAACTTAAATTTTAAGATATTATGGTTTACGTCTTCTTTTAGAGGTTAACTTGATTTTAGGTTATCTATTTTTCACCCAGCTGTTGGGTTAATACCAATAACCTATTCATGTTGACTTGTTTGACAATTTATGCACAATCTTTGATTAACGCAGGTATAGGTTATGTAATCTTAAAAATTTCAACAAGTAATTTTGTCAACTTTAGTTAGTCTTTGTTGATTGGGAAAAAAATTAAAAGCGTTGGATATGTTTTGATTAAAATAACGTTAAACCGAAACTTAGGTTAATGTTGGAAAATATAAAATTATTTCAACAAAGCCACATTTTTGTAGATTATATCAGCTTAATTTTGGGATGTTACATAACGTACAATTTGGTTAACCTAATAGTAAGACCAACAAAAGACACGTTTCTGATATGCTAATTAACAAATATTTATTTAAAATGAAAGTTCACAGCTCTTAACTTTTACTTTCACAAATTGAAACAGGATAATCTAAAATTAGTTTAACCCAACAGAGATTCACAAGTCAACACTCTAGGTTAATAGGATAACTTTCTTCCGTTAATAATATTACAGGTTAACTATTGTTCACCTACACTTAGGTTAACCTAATTTTGAGTTAGTCATAAGTGAGTTAGACGCTTCCGAGATTAACCTAATATTTATTGCGCGCAAAATGAATCAAAATTTTTGTGATAATCAATTTTTACAGCGTCGATTCGCAGGATGATCTCTCCAGTGACGAATAATCCATTTAGGTTGTGCGATTGAGATAGCAATTATACAGCTAGCCAGAAATGAAAAGTTCCTTAATACAAAATGTACTTAATTTCTTCAGCAACTTATTTGTCGCAGCGAACGGAAAGAATGAAAAACCAGTAATCAAAGTGTCTTGCCTTATAACCAGTTACTGCTTAGTATATAATAATGTATGATTGTATGTACTTAAATATTAGTGTTAACTTATTATTGCTTCGCTGCAAATTAGCTAAACTAGGTTAATGACGCACACACAAGACAAATAATGCGTTTACCAAGACAATTTTCGACATTTTTATATAACGGTTATGTATGTATACACACAGACGAATTGCATTTTTGTCTAGTTTACTAGTGTTAAAAGTAATTGTTAGCGTTGATCGTTTTTGGCTATTTTTAGCAACGTTTAGCAAGATTGTGATTTCGGTGACTTACTAATTTATCGCTGATTTCTTGAATTGCTCTCAATTGTAGTCGATAAGCCTTTTAGAGGAACTTTTATACCACTTTGATACATGACTTTATACCATGTCTTCTTTATAATATACGATATTTATACACGTCTTATACAGAAAATGCGAGAAATATAAATAAGTTATTAACATTTACGTGTCCTTATCTTATTCGTCATGGGGTACGATTGTGAGTGTTTGGGGTATGTTCAACGTTGCGGGTGGTTTTGTTAGTTTAAAGTTTGAACCACCTACCATTATGCTGCCGCCAGGATTGGAATCTCCAGGTAATGTTGAAATTACACTCTGCAGATAAAAAAAATCGGTATAAACTCTAAGGTTATTAATTATTAACATAATCTTCAACCAATTTTTCCAAAAAAAAAAAGGTAAGGAAATCGCAATAGTACAGTGTGAAATAACAAGGCATAAAGAGACGAAATAAGTGAAAGATCGCACAATTGGCAAATGCCACTCAAATTAAGAGAATCAAGATAGAATTACAACGTGAAAGATGGCGATGCATTGGTTTTACAATTTAGAAAACAGCAGAAAAATGAGCAAAACCTACAAGAATTAAATTCGTGAATCGCCATAGCGTCGGTGGCAAGCGACAATTTGCAGAACGATTAAATTAATCGTAAACTGTTGAATGAAAAGTAGGAAAATTTGGGATATTTTTTTTCTATAATCAGGTCTACTTTAAATAAGTTAGACATACCCTTGGTTTCAAATCCTCCAATGACATAAATCCGACGGCCATACTCGAGGTGCTGTGTCCCCAAAGCACGGTGCCTTCTCCATGTGGCAGTAAATGCAACACCAACACTCCAGCATTTTTCTCAGTCATTGTAGATTTTAAATATCTTGAGTCTAACAACAAAACATACTTTCGATACTTTTGATATCAACATGTATTGATACTTTTGATACCAAAAAGTACAAAGGCAAGTAGAATTTGAAAAAATATATACATACTTATAAACTTGGCAGACATACTCTTCGACAAATCCGGCGTTGGAAACGTCGATTTTTTAAGATCTTCGCAAACTTCCTTCGCGAGTTGCGTACGCATCAAGTGCTCACCACATCCACTCGTAGTGGCGGCGACAGCAGTATCACCAGGCTCGAAACTATCCGCCCAAACTCCACTGGCGTAGAGAGCACCTTGCCCCACTCGTCCAGGCCGTTTCAGTAGTAAACCACCACTGCTGCATCCTGCTGCGAGATGTCCTCGAAGATCGCAGCAAACTGCACCGACCGTATCCATCCGAACATCTTCATCAACAACCGCAGGCTCAACTTTCTCGCAGCCTTCAGCTATCTCCTCAGGTTCATTTGTATCACAGTTAATTTGAGTCAACAGTGCATTGAAATTCAGAAGCTTCTTCATCGCACGTTTCGTCACCAATTCTTCGTTATTCACAGTCTTGATCCCGTATTTATCAGCGTGCAGTTTTGCTCCTTCGCCGACGACCAACGATGGCGGAATCAAACCCAATGGCAGGACTTGAGTTTGTTTCACGCACAAATCGCATGCTAATTCGATGGGATTTTTAATCGTTGTCGTACAACCACAGCCACCATAGATGAGATTGGAACCATCCATAACAGCAGCATCGCATTCGACTTTACCGCGTGTAGTTAAATTCGAGCCGTAGCCAGCATTTGAGAGAGGATCATCTTCTAAAACTAGAAATATTTCATGGGTTGTAATATATCTTCCGTTACACAAACTTTTGAAAAGAAAATTTGATTGTTTTTATTTTAATACTTGAAGTAAACCAATAAGATAAGACCAAAAAATATATCAATAAGAAAAATACCTTTAATTGCAGCTGTTATAGCCTCTAAGGCAGTTCCTCCTGATTTTATAACTGACATTCCCACCTTGCAGGCTCTCTTACAAACTGCTTTGTATTTTGGATGTTTTGTATAATGATGACTTCCAGCTCCTAAAGGTCACAGATTTATGCGTTAAAAACTTACCCTTTGAGTTAATTACACTATTCAAACATACCTAAATGAACGGCAATCATTTTAAGACTTACTATTTCGTAGAATTCGTTAGTTGAAACAGTTGAATGCCCGTTGAATGGTTGAAATTTGTAGATATAACCTCAGATAAATTGTGAGGTTAGGTGTAAAATTTAAAATTTCAAAATTGAGAAATTTAGTTTTTTTTTTGTAAAAATATTCCTGCTGTACTTTGTAAACACATTTATAAGTATTTGATATTGTCTTGTCTATGACCTTAGATGTTATCTTTTAGTTACATTTGTTTAAAAATCTCAGCAAAATTCTTTATGAGAAGACAGGTACATGTTACTTAATTGTTGAGATTGCACTAGATTTGAGTAGGAAGTAGATGTTTGATATAAGTTTGTCATACATTTGTTTTATGAATTTAAAAGGAATTTTAAAATTCTAGGAAATTTGAAAATTGTTAAAGTAAGCAATTTCAACATGTCTCTGTGGGAACATATATCAAAAATAAAAAACAATGTTCTTATAAATAACTAAAAATGAGAATAACCAATACCTTACATAACCTGAAATTTTTAATTTTTACAAGTTTATAACTCCGATATTAATTATTAGGTTATTTGCATGTCTATTTAAAAATAAGGAAATGCGCAGGTAATTTGCAAGGAAAACTACGATAATATTATGTGAAATAACTGGAAATGCAATTAACGAAATTTCTTAAAGTAGTTCGTAGTTTTTAAACTTGTAACCTCATATAAATTCTTAAGTTGTGAATATTCTAACAATGAAGTAGGAAAAATATCAAAAAATTTAATGGAAACATACTTATTGCTTTTGTTAAAATTTTGAAAAACTTGTCAAACTATGCAATCTCAACACATCTCTATGGTGACATCTATCGCACATGTCCTAACAATTTCCAATCGCGCTCCTTTCGGTGCAGTCAGGTTTCGATTAGTGCAATAAAAATTCAATAATCTTCCGGCAAAAAATAATTGGAAAAGCAAACAATGGCAAGCTTGCGACTATTTCGTGTCTTACGTTCTACGTTGTCAATCATTTCCCAAAGAGGTCTGCATAAATTTGCAGTAAAACGAGCGCAATCTTTGGCGGCAGCAAATCCCTCGTTATTAGGTAGGTTATCAGCTATTCTCTACCAAATAATTCTCGAATTATGAATGATTGATGCATTGTCACATATTTGAAGAAAGCGCAAGAAGCTTCACCAGTCCTGTAAGGTTTCTGACCACCGAACCAGAGGCGAAAGAACGCCGAGAGCCTGCGCCGGTTGAGCCTGTTGGCGAGACATCCAAGCATGAATTTCAGGCTGAGACACGCATGCTGCTGGACATCGTCGCACGCAGTTTGTATTCCGAAAAGGAGGTCTTCATTCGTGAGCTGATCTCGAACGCCAGCGACGCGCTGGAGAAGTTCCGATACACTTTGCTCGCCGACTCGACCAGCCAGGAGACGTTCATCGAGCCTGATCGAAATCTGGAAATTCACATCGTTACTGATAAGCAGAACAGGATGCTGTCGATTGCTGATACTGGTATTGGTATGTCGAAAGGAGAGTTGATTTCCAATCTTGGTGTTATTGCTCATTCTGGATCAAAGGTATGTGTATTTTTATATTACCTTTCGCTCAGCAGTTATTAAACACATTTTTATATAACAATAAATAGAGGTGAAAACAGAATCGATATTTTGTGTCCCGATAATTTTGTCTACGAACGATTTCTCTGCAATATGCACGTGCATGCATAACTTCCTAGCGAAGATATGCTTACTACAGTCAATCAAGCACGGCTCAAAATCTCAATACCGATATATCAATTGTAATATATTGATAAAGGTCGATGGTGATATGTCGGTAAATTTGTCGATAAACATAAATTTTTTCATTTCGCAAAATATTTATATTTATAATGTTTATATTTTTGATAGAATGCGATATTAAGAAATATCGATATTTTGATGGAAATAAATCGAAAAAACTGATATGTAAAGTTGACAAGGCGAATATATTCGCTCAAAGTAGATATGTCCTTGGATCAAAGAGACATATTTTTATTTAAAACATGTCGGTATATCTATCGACATTAATTTACGACCTAAATGGGAATTATGTTTACATACGTCCTTGAATCATGGACTAAATACATGTGTATGTTTTCAGTATATATCATTTTAAGTCATTAGAATATTATGATTATGTAAGTATCCCGAAAATATACCTGTCCGCGTTTTTTTTATTGATAAACTTTCCAAAATATGGAATTACTATACTTATTAAAATAAAAAATTATGATTTAATTACGGTAGACTCTTACTTTAAAAAGTCTTGAAGCTTTCTGCCTCATTATTTTTTTAACATTGGTTTTCTTTGACTTTTACTGTGGCAAATTATTTGATATTGACAGTATTAGTTCGATAGTTATTTCTGTTACTGATTTGTTTCGAAACTATTTGCCAATGTCGATTTTAACGTCATTTGTTCATGCATAACTCCAAAAAAGTACCTATTTACCGAGTATCGACTGACTGTTATAGTCATTTGAAAACAAAGCAAACATTATGTTCCTAAATATTATTAAGGTTTATTGCAACGAATGCAACACTTGCAGGCCTTCCTAGAACAACTAAAAGACAAACAACAAGCAAATAATGCGGGCAACATCATCGGTCAGTTCGGTGTCGGGTTCTACAGCGCTTTCATGGTGGCTGATCACGTTGACGTCTACTCACGCGCTGCCGACCAAGTCACCGGCCACAAATGGTCATCAAATGGCACTGGCACATATGAAATTCAAGAAATGCATGGAATACCAGCTGGCACCAAGATTGTCATGCATTTGCGGTTGGATTGTCGTGAATTTGCTGACGAGGATACCATCCAAGGTGTGATCAACAAGTATAGCAACTTTGTCGGCAGTCCCATTATGCTGAACGGAAAGAAGGTGAACACGGTGCAGCCTCTATGGTTGATGGACCCGAAAGCAATCACGCCACAGCAACACAGCGAGTTTTATCGATACATCAGCGGTTCCTATGATCTACCACGATTTACGCTGCATTACAACACGGATGTGCCGATCAGCATACATGCATTGCTTTATATTCCTGACGGCAAGCCTGGATTGTTTGAATTGTCGCGCGAAACACAAACGGGAGTTGCACTTTATACCAGGAAAGTGCTGATAAAGAATCGTGTTGACAATATTCTGCCGAAATGGTTAAGGTTTATCAAGGGTGTTGTCGATTCGGATGATATTCCGTTGAATTTATCCAGGGAGTTGCTGCAGAATAGTGCACTTATTCAGTATGTATTTATTTTTATTTTTTTGGCATTTTCATAACTTTAACATTTATTATTGTATGACAAAAATCATAACTTTGACGAATTGACGATTCTTTTAATGTTCATTTTAGGAAGTTGGGATCAGTGCTTACGACTAGAATCCTGAAATTCTTACAGGAAAGATCAAAGAAGGCACCGGAGGAATATTTGAAATTCTATGCGGATTATGGATTGTTTTTGAAGGAGGGGATCATTACAAATCAGAACCAAGCGGAAAAGGTAAGCTTTTTATTAACACTATTGAATGTCCTGTATAATTTTATTTTCAAAAGAAAGTTTGTTTATTTCGTGCTTATTCTGAGTCTGGCCTTCTGAAAGTATAGAATTACTTTATTTTCATTATTTTTTAATTCAAGAGCTTTCGTTTATCTGTGAACACCGAAGACAATTGGATTAAAATAGATCTTGATTCTTTGATAAACATTAATTATTATATTTATATTATAATTTTGAACAAAAACATTAATATCTTTAAAGATTTAATTTATATGAGTCCTGAAAATTATCAAGTACATCTGCTACTTTATCTCCAGGAACTTTCATAGGCGTTCAGGCAATCTAGTAACAATGTTGTTACTATTCCTATGAAAGACATTTGTAACGTAATCATGCAAACTTACAAAACGTTGTCCCCAGGCTGCGGCTTCGTGCCTTTTTGACCTGTGGGACAATTATTGCGGGTAGTAGTATCATCATTAAGATAATTAGAAGGTTTAATAACACAACAATAATTCTTCGGCCGCACAAAAGGAAATCCTCCACTTTGGCACAGGAAATAAATGATAATCTTGCCTTATCCATACTATTTTGCATTAATTTTTAAACAATATTAATTCGTCTTAGTTTGATTTAATAAGAACATAATACGGTGTTGTTGAGATAAATAATAAGTACTAAAGGTACTAAGGTAATAAGTACTTGATATTATGTCACTAATGCAGGTATCTATTTTATCTACATTAAATTTATTTAATAATCAATTAAATGTTGCAATAAGTATAAATGATCATGTGTTATGCGTCAAATTCAATCAATGTTCACGTGTCTGAATGAATCAATCATCAATTTGTAAATTATTATTTTCACACGGCATCGGGGATATTTGTAAATATTGATTAATAGCAATAATTACCTATCAATTATTACGCGACAGGATGGCAGTAGTCATGTGAAACGAGTTCTATTCAACTCTTGAAAACTGAGTATTCTGATCTGAAATTTTATGTTCAGAAATTCCTAGTACTAGAAATTAGGAGATTCTAGATTACTGCTATTATTTCATTTTCTAGTTTTCACGCTTCCTCGCCTTTTCTGATGAAAACTTGTGTTTTAGGAAGATATCGCGAAACTGCTTCGTTTTGAGTCGTCGCACAGAGATGGAGGTTTGAAGGTCAGTTTGGATGATTACTTAGCAAATGTTCCAAACGATGAGAAGACGATTTTCTATCTTGCTGCACCTAGGTAACTTTTTTACTACACCAACGAAAATTTAATAATTCCAAGAATTTGAATATTTGTATACTTTATCTAACTAATTTTTAATTTAGCCGAGCTCTAGCCGAGGCATCACCCTATTACGAAAGCCTCAAAACCCGCAAACAGGAAGTACTCTTCTGCTACGAACCCTACGACGAACTGGTCCTCATGCAACTGCAGCAATACAAAGGTTATCGTGTCGTGTCGGTGGAGAAGGACATGCGCGACGATAAGAAAGCTGCGGACTTGACGAACCTTGGCGACAATAGCCTGCGACGCAGTGAGATCGACGAACTAACGGCGTGGATGAAGGAAAAGCTAATGGGCAAGGCGGCGACGGTGAATGCCACCACGAGGTTGGAAACACATCCCTGCGTGGTCACCGTTGAGGAGATGGCCGCGGCTCGGCACTTTATTCGTACCCAGAGCCATCAACTCTCTGAGGAGAGGCGCTATGCTTTGTTGCAACCACAATTGGAACTTAATCCTAGGTATACTATGTAAATTTACTTTTATTAAATTTGAAATTACTTTTTTGTTTTGTTTTAGGCATCCAATTATCAAGAAATTGCATAAATTGACGAAAACTAATCCGGAACTGGCTGAACTTCTTACAAAGCAGGTAAAATTTTGTTAATACTACTTTTTTCTACTCTTGTTTCATTATATTCACTTTATATTAACAATGTTGGTTAAGTAATGATATACATAACCTACTGCTGAACAAACAATACTGTAATGTTCCTATAATAATGCGAAATTGCTTTGCATCGAATCTGAACCGAAATCTTTCTCGGCGAAATAAAAGTGGTAGGCCATGGATGAAACGATGAAACAAGACTTGTCAATGCAATATTTAATTTTACTGTTTATGTATCTTTCGTTCAGAAAATTCTAATATTAGCAGAAAAAGTCAAATGTACAACTCGCATGAAATGTCCATAGCTACCATTTCATGCTCGTTGTACAATATACTATTAGCTTATTTCTGGAATGTTATAATGCGTTAAAATAAGTTTGTCCGCCAGTGGTAGCAGTTTATTGTACTGTTGTTCTAAGGGTCAACGCATCCGTGAATTTAGTCATTTTTGACAGCGGGTTGTGACTTGCCGCCTTGAATTTAATTGCATAACAATGCTAAAAGATGATGCAATTGAATTTACTCACAACGAATGCGTTGGGTCTGTCAAAATTACTGTATTTATTTTGTTACTTTTCAGTTGTTCACAAACTCGATGGTTGGCGCCGGTCTCGTTGATGATCCACGTATCCTCTTGACATCTATGAACGATCTCCTAGTGGAAGCTTTAAAGAAACATTAGACCTACATCATTTTCAAATTGTATAGTGTATAGAATCATTGTTATGTCTCATTGTCCGTTGGAAGAAGTCTAAATAAATTTGTTATATTTTTTACAATTAAAAGTAGTTTATAAAATTGTTTAAATTTTAAGTTTAATACATATTTGGGTAATTTTTTCACCCATTTCAAAATCTAAAGAAATAAAATTTTAGCGCCAATATCACGGGATAACGTGATCACCGGAAATAACAGATGACAGTCACATGACTCAAAAATCATTTTCTTCAAGTTTTTATCTGTATTAAACATTTTGTTAGGCCGTCTAAATGGATAAGAAACTTTATATCAATATGAAATAAAGATATATTTGATAATGTGTATTTCTTTTGTTTAAATTTAAAAAAAAATGTAGAACATTTTTGAAATTTGGCGCCAATATCTACAAACCGGAAGTGTGACTGACAAACCGTCAGTCACATGATCGAAAACACACCGCAAATGATGGAAAATACCGTTGTGGTCATCTGACGTTTAGTGCGGACGCGTTTTCATGATTTTCTAAAGACGTCGACGCGGTATTTCCACCCCGAGATGCGCGCGAATTTCCTGCGGGTGCACGGGGTGGCATGCAGCAGGAGGCGCATGACGTAACGCAGGCGCGCGTGCGCGAAGGCCGCTCGTAAGCCGGACCAATCGTGAATAGCCGCGCGCGCCCCCTCGCCGCCCCTCACCATTCCCCTACGCCATCACACCGGCTCTCTCCTGCTATGTCTGCTATGGCGCAGTCGCTCACGCGCATCCGTCATATGACCCATCACGCATACTCGCTCTCTCTCCTGCTGGTCGCTGCGCGTTAGGCCATATTTGTCAGTAGGCTCGCGGTGACTGTTGTGTGTCGAGTGCGTTCAGTTCACAGCACGGACCTGTAAATACTCCCTCGTACACGGCCCGCGTACTCTCTCGCAGTCCATCGCTGTTTGGAAGTAGATCGTTCAAACCCGAAATACACCAAAAACACACACTGAGCCAACATGTCCTTGTCAGCTGAGAACCCAATCTACGGGCCGTTCTTCGGCGTGATGGGCGCTTCTTCGGCGATCGTGTTCAGCGGTGAGTACCGAGCTATCGATTTTGTACGGCGGTTACACTGGACGGCGGCGGCGCCACCGCCGTCCTGCAAAAAATTCCTCGAATAGATGCTCCCTCGAAAAATCCAATTAAACTACCAACTTTTCCATTGCTATACAACGGTAATTTCGGTAATTTTCGACCGTAATTCCCGATGCTCGCAGGAGCTCCTGCAAGGGCGTTGTAGCGACGGCGGCAGGTGGCCGCGCAGATCGATAAGCACGATTAATCAACCACGTTCGGGACGCTGCAAATTCTACTCTCGACAATCGGGTAAAAATCGTCGAAAACAGTGGTTTTTCGACGCTTTGACCCACTTAAGTGGTTAGGTCACATGCTTTGCCAGACTCCGCCCGTAATCATATGACTCTAGCTGTTAAAAAGCATCCCTTTGAGTCTACAAACACGATCCTAAACCACCCAAATCTACAGTTTGGTGTAGGCCACAACTACATTCAGCCGTTTACAACTCGATATGCGCAAAAGAAGCGTGGAAATTCGCGTAAATCGGCCCAATATCCACCACGTTCGCAGTTTGCTGGCTTGTGACTTGTAACTCGTGGTTTGTAACACGGTTTGGAACCGTGCTAAACCTTGTTGCTTAGCTGTATTATCGACATAACAAACACTTGCACTGTAATCAATCGCAGCATCATATTGTAGTGCTTTACAATTTGTTTAATCATTCTCAGGTAGTTTTTTACATTTAAAGCTTGAAATTTCGACTTGAAACATGTGACTTCAAAGCCATACATTCATTTGGATACCTGCAGGATTTCCCCAATTCTTTCATTTTTAATGAAAATTTATGAATATATTTTATGTACTACACTATTTTATGCACTACACAGAATTAATTTGTACATTTCTTTAGTTTTGTTAAGTTTCTGATAGACTAACTAACGTTTTTTTAATCATGTGATTATGATCCTAGCATTACATGCGTAGCGTCACGTGTGTAGGTCACATGATTGCAAGTTTCATTCAATTATAGCATTTTTCGTTTTAGAAAATTCATTGGTTAATGAAAATTGACTTGACTCAATGTGTTTCACCAAATGTATTGAGTATTGAAGAACTGGAAATATTTCCACTAGAATGCTAATTTTACGTAGTTAAATTCACTAAGTCGAAATTAATTAGCACACAACGTCAATGGAAAGCCAGGAAAGTCATGCGTTTCGTGGCCACATGATTTTTGTGTACTTAAGTCATGTCGTCTCTGCGCTATCACGTATCGCATCACGAGTTGCTCCTGATAAGCAACTGTGATAGTGACAAAATTTTAACAATTTACTCGAATGCAAACATGAATTGCAATGCTATTTAAATACGTGTTAATCTTTTTAGTTTAATACAGTTTAACTTAAATATATTTTTTAAATAATTTTAAGTCAATGTCTAGTGAAAAGAAAAGTAATTTTGATTCCCTTTGTTTAGTTTTAATCAAACTGTATTTGCGATAACGAAATCGATTTTTTTCTAGTTCTGTTCTGATTGTAAGCCTTACTATCTTATCACCTGTATTTGCGTGTTTCACACTAATCGTGTGATTAGGATACGGTTGGTGGTTTGCAGGAGACGCGAGTATAGGATTGAATGCAACAATGGCGTTTGTTGAATTTTATTTTGTTGGCGTTGCAGCCAGTTAAATGGCTGATTGTTGGACGTGGTAATGATTAATCATTGAATATTTGTGTTTTTCAGCCCTCGGCGCTGCGTACGGTACGGCCAAGTCCGGCACGGGTATCGCGGCGATGTCCGTGATGCGGCCGGAGTTGATCATGAAGTCCATCATTCCTGTTGTCATGGCTGGTATTATTGCCATTTACGGTCTGGTCGTCGCCGTCCTGATCGCTGGTGGTTTGGAACCGCCGGCAGATTATCCTCTGTATAGGTACGTAACTTGCATTCACTTTTTTCCAGACATACTTCTTTTGGATGTGTTCTGAACAGAGATTTTACATTTTCATAAAATGCATTAGTTAAATTATGAATACGTTAGAGGAAGTCCCTATAGCGCCATCTATTGGCATAGCAGTTGTAAAATATCTAAAGCAAAAAAGTTTTTATTTCTTTAAGTACTTAATTTGCGAGCAAATTATGTTGTTGAATCTAATATGTAACACAACAAAGTTTTGGCAGAGCAATCGGTCATCGGCAGAATTATCGAAGTAAAAGAGGGGTGAGCAACCTTTTATGATCGGGCCAGTCAAAACGTTGATTTTTGCCGAGGTCGCACATCGACCCGCGTCCACGATTTAGAGATCCCACTTCTGTTTGACCCATGTTTCAAAGTTATATTCTACAATAGGGAGAAGTCCCCATGGGCTTAGAATCGCGGGCCATATAATTATGTTCGCCGGGACGCAGATTCTTCATCCTCAAAGAAAAGGTATCGATAAATATAAAACTGCAGGATCGATATTGAGATTATTTGACAATCTAGATTTTCAACCCTTAATTTTTACAATGCTACAATTACAATTCGGCTTTGTACCTTTAAAGTTGTTGTCCTTTTCTTTAACCTTTACTCTTTTTAACCAAAGATAGTCACTTATGAACGATTTACCGCTTCCTTTTAGACGATTTTAGTTTCCTTGTCCTTATGTTTCATTTTCGAGTCTTAGGTACCGTTAATATAAGTTTGCCACGACTCCGTTTGGTATCTCATTGATATTCATATTGTCACCAGGATACATTCTACTAGAATCCTTGTTGAATACCAGTATATTCTCCTGCCTATGGAGGAGGGGGGTGCCTTTGGCCTCTATTTTCAGAACATAGAATCTCTATAGTTCTAGCGCTTCAGGAATAACTTTCCAATTAGTAAAAACTAACATAGTCGAAAATTTGCCTATATAGTTGTGAACTGGAGCACCTTCTAGAATATTAAGGCGTTTCTGGAAGTAATCTTACCTTCTATGAAATCTACTAATATCGGATTTTAACTCAGCTACAGTCAAATTCAGCATTTCTCACAAATTTTAAGTAAATATAGGTTTTATACCAGAAAATAATATTATTCAAAACCTTCATTCAGGTAATGTCCAATTATGCTCGATTCAAGTTATGCAACAAAATTCCAACATTTAGAAAACAAGGACAGCTTTTAAATATTTACATAACCATACCAAACATCAATATATTATATATCTTTTTTCCATTTTCTTCTGGGACCAATTAATATGATCTCTATTTTCTTCTCCACAGAGGTTTCCTTCATCTCGGTGCCGGTCTGGCGGTAGGTTTCTCCGGTCTGGCGGCAGGTTTCGCCATTGGCATCGTCGGCGACGCTGGCGTACGTGGTACTGCTCAACAGCCGCGCCTCTTCGTCGGCATGATCCTCATCCTCATTTTCGCTGAAGTATTGGGTCTCTACGGTCTCATCGTCGCCATCTACCTGTACACGAAATAAGTTAATCGCCACGCGACCCACCTGCATATCCATATGTATCCACCAGAAACACACATACACACGAAAAAACAATCAATCCACCTCCCAGACCTCCCATCTCACCCCTGTACCAGTCCAAAATCACTATCTCCCTATGGCTGGCCATGGGTTCTGCGAACCTTGTGCTCTGTGCCGCTCCTGCTGCTGCATATAATAATAACCAAAACTCCCCCTTCATATGCTTCCCAGAAAAAAGTCGCCCAAACACCAAATACGAAACACATACACACAACCAGGTTCATTTTGAGCAGAGTAGTATTAACCGAGAACAGAGAGAAAGGCGCGTGGGAGGGAGCCTGGAACATGTGAGACATGTTTGCAACTTGTCGACACACAGGACCTCCGCAGAAGTATCTCTTGCATGCTTGCAAAAATACAAAACGCAACCAGCTTGACGAAAAAGAAAACATGTTACAATTGAATGCTGATAAACAGGGAGAATTATGAACGAACAATTGAGAGCGCTAGTTATTTACGAAACCAATGTGCGCCAAATCCCAAACAAATAGGTTTTTGTGTGATGCTGCAAGTTACGATCTCTGGCTTCGATTTCTTCTTTCGATTTCTGTCTTTGATTTTGATCATGATCGGTGCTTTCAATCATAGCTTTCAATTTTTTTAACAAAAAAACGTGTACACCTTGTCTTTGTGTTTTTAATGTCACCGATTTTTTTACACATTGTTTTGCCTCCCTCCATTGACCCGTCCTCTTTTATTTTAGTGGAATTTCATTACGTCCCCTTTATCATTCCTTTAAAAAACAAAGTCAACAACGTACACATGCAAAAAGCCCCAAACAAAAAAAAATCAACGTGGAGGGAAAACTACACACGAGAAAAAGGAAAACAAAAATCGCGTTCAATGTACTTGTGTAAAGGTAATGATGAAAATAGTTGCCACATGTATTTCCAATTAACTAATACTTACTTATAATAATAATTGAATAATTCCAAAAGATTTGCAACAAATTTTCAATTGCGAAAGAAAAAATAACATTTGCGACGAGACGACGTTTAACGGAGGTTGGAGAACGAACCGTTTTGTTCATGTTTAGTCTTTTTTGTTCTGTTACAATTTATTTAGTCTGTGAATATTATAAACTATTATTAATAAATATATTATATATAGATGAAAAAAATCATGATCAGGAGGAGACGAAAACAACACACAAAGATACAATAGAAATAGACCTACAGTAAAGTAACCGGCAAATGAAAATACAGCAGGATGAGCGATTTTAAATACATACTTGTTTTTAATGTTTAAATGTAAAAATACCTACGATGGAAAATGGACAAAAAAGCAACCACAAAAATGTTTGTATCATAATATGTACCGATGTGCGTTGTGGAGCTATCGCGCGTGCGCGTTTTGCGGTGCTCTGTGCGGTTTATGTTTGTGTGTGCATGCGTGCGTACGAGCATAAACGTGACACGTAACAACATCCGCAGGTTGTTACACACATTCCCGCAGGACGCCGCCCACCCACAATGGCAACGCACCTCGATTAATTATTGTATAGTTCTTATTGTAGTGTATACTTGATTAGTATAAATGAAGAGACGAGGGAAGAATTGATGCAAGATAAATAAACGATGAGAAGAATAAACAAATCACGAAATGAAAGTTGACAAATTTCCCGACCTGTCGGGCGTATTGCGAACTAACAGCGAAACACTTACTGGTCTTACAGTCGCGGGAAGTCCACGTGATGATTCATGAAGGAAACAAACTGCACAAAAATCATTTTCGCACTTGTTTAATCAAGCGTGTAGCAGAATATGAATTAGATTAGCGTTTGATTAGTTGTAAACATTGTTGACATATCACGTGGTTTTTGTTTTAAGTGCGTTGCTTGCTTTCGTGGTGCGTAATGTCTACCCTCTCTCCCAACCCTCCTGCAAACAAGAACTTAGATCAATCCTGCGCAAATATTCTCGAATGACTTTTTATGTTTTCTGCAAAAAAGAAATAAGACGCAGCGCCAGGAAAACTTGAAAACTAAACGGATCACAACAATTGCTAGGCATACTGATAGTTGATATATAAATATAAATAACAGCCAGTTTAGTAACAAAATGACTAACTCTCAAATGACGATTGTTGTAAATAATTATGCGATACGTATGTAAGTACCATAAGTGACACACTTTTAATTTTAAAGAAACTTACTGAGTAAACTTATTAAATAAACACGTCATCAGCGACACGGACGATGCAACATGATTAAAATAAAATAACTAATAATACAAGAAACAAAAACTGAATGGCAAATTATATGAATATATTCAATGTATATCTATTAATGGTTTTGATGTTGATGTAAAAATTAAACAGAAATTAAACTGCAGCGTGTTACGACTCCTTGATTGTTCTGCAATATATGCTTTTAATGGATTAGTTTCGAAATGTGTAGAGAGAGAAATTAAATTTTGTGAATTCCGTTTAGTTTTGAGCACTGCCATAAGATGGCGTTGTATGTTTAGGTATACATTTATCTATTTGTATAAACAACTTGGTTGTGTCACAAAGTGATGTTGAAAATATTAAAGTTAGCTTACTTTGGAAAGCTGTAGCGTACCCCCTTTGAAGACTCATATATTTGGGTTGATCTTATTCGAAGCAGAAACACTTGTTAGTCTGTCATTTTACATCGGGACAATGTTATTAGCTTGCCTCTTTTAAAAGTTTCACCGTTTTGGGAATCTTATTCGAAGCAATAACTCTTCGTGTTGTATTTCAGGTCGAGCAAATTTAATTAGATTGATTTGTTTAGACGATAAATGCGATTTTCCAAAGCGTTATTCCGAAAATATCGAAAATGTGTATAACGTCCCACTTGGAAGTCACACAAATTTCAGGATAATCGTTTTCGACAACTCTTTGTCCTACATTTCACATCGAGAAAATGTTTTAGCTAGATTAGTTTAACCCGAATATGCAATCAAAAAAGTGATTTTGAGCATTTTCAACGTGCTGGCAAATTTAAAGGCTAATGCTATTTTAAAAGTTTCACAGATTTTGGGATGATCATATATATATATACTTACATGTTTCAAAATTAAAAAAAAAACATTTATTCAAATTACAATGTATTGCGAAAAGTGATGGTATAGTAGGTACAATTTTATTATTTTATTGATATAAACCCACAAAGAAAGCTATACAATAACACAACACCTAAATCCTTTATTTGAGAAATAATATTGCATGCATTTTCTTTATATTTGTATTTAATTTACAATGTCGCAAGAAAAAATTCTAGACTAATATATAGAGCGCGTACAGTAAAATTTGGCCAAACACCTTTTTTCTCCGACTTTATGAGCAGGCCATCAAACCAAAGTCAAGTTTTCTTCTAAATTAAAATTTTCCAAGAATTTAGTCATGACTATTCTAAGGTTCTTTTTGTTATGCACAATTTTGGTGTTTTCAAACGGCCAAACTTTTAACAGAGGCAAGTGTAATCGGAATGTGGAGACTATAGATTATTTTCAAAAAGACATGGTAAGTTATAACATATTTTAATCTTAACAGAAGTTTTACTAAATATCTGATAGTTGAGAAGCTTGGAACGTTTCAAAATACTGTTATCACAGCATCAGTCAAAATCAAAATTCTATATACTGTTTTGAAGTGATATCTTCTTTACGGAGCATAAATCGCTTCTTACAGTAATGGTCACCACGCCAACTGTTTGTCTTCTCCCTATGTTTCGGATAGACACTTCCATCTTTTTGAGTTTTTCTGAACATCACCTTAACATCATTTTTTTAAATGTTTTCTTAAATCTTCAACCCTTATTCAGATTCTTGGAAACTGGTTCTTAACTCAAAGAGCATATAACTCCATAGAAGAGGGTACCAGATGTCATACAGTAACAATAAAACCTCACCAAGATGGTGGTTTTCTCATAGAAGAATCATACATTGAGTATGTATTATTGCTTTAATTTACTTGAAAAGGCTTAAAAATCTAATAATCAATTTTCAGGTCTGACATATACCATCTCATACCACGGTTGACCGACATTTTCAATTCATATGACGCGGGGAACGGTAATAGCCGCAAAGGAATTAGGTATGTTTTATATGCCTCTGAACAGGAAATTCTCAGTGGAAAAACGCATTTGATTCCTGGGTTGGTGTCTGGTTAGTATAAACTAAAATGCAATTTTCACAGCGGATTATCTCTTTCGGGCCACTTAAGGAACGTTTCTAATATATTTTCAGGTAGACTCCCGGTTTGGTTCATTTCTACTGATTACGAGAACTTCGCACTTTTATTTTCCTGCGAAGATGTTCCCGGAGGCAAGGTTGAGTACTCTTGGTTACTCACCAGACATCCTCATCCTGATTACTCCTATGTTCCTAACCCAGAAATGCTGCTAAGAAGCCAAAATATTAATCTTTTATTTAGAAACGTAGAACAAACATGCAGGTATTAATTTCCTGAAACACTAACAAACATATATTTTATAGTTTGTCATAGTCAAAAGTACTTCATTTTATAATAATAAACGTTAAAAAGTTCTAAATGATTTTAATGTATTTCTTATATCTTTTAAAGGTAACATTTGATTTTCTCATATATTTTAGCGAATATATCGCTAAAACGTTTCAGTTATCGATCTATCCTTAAACGCTTTTCACGAAAATAAGTCGTTTTAACACATTTGTGGCGTTTCCCGCCCCACTTTGGCATGCTGTAGATTTAGCATTTGTGTTTCTTCAATTACTTTTCTTTTTCTTAGGGATGGTATCCCTAACGATATTCTGAAGGTCGCCATAGCTGCTGCTCCGGAGATTTTCACTCGGGGCTTTAACATCTGCCTTCAACTGGGCCAGTTTCCTTTTCAAAGGAAAACAGCAAAACTGGTCTTAGTTAGAAAAGGGAAAGGGCAAGGTACCCGGCCACATTACTATTGCCCCATATGCCTACTAAGCACCATCGGGAAACTGTTTGAGCGCGCTATCCTTGGTAGGCTGCTATCCTACCTGGACGCCTCATCCGGACTATCCCCTCAGCAATATTCAGGCTCCTGCCGAACTGTGGTGGTGCCACCTCAAGTCGTAGAAGAATCCTCCAAAGCGCGGTGTCCTCATCGCTCTTTTACGCAGCTCCAGTCTGGTGCAGGGCTTTGGAAATCCACAGAAATGCCTGAGTGGCAAGCTCTGCTCTCCGTCGAGGATGTCTCCGAGTGGCCTCGGCCTACAGGACCGTCTCGGGAAAGGAGAGGAAAGCAGTACGGCTAGCTAGAGATCTACCCTCAGAAGCTAGATCCGCAGCCAGGGTTGTTGCCAGAGATGATCTCCTGAGAGCCTGGCAGACTCAGTGGGATGGAGCCGAGAACGGGAGGTGGATCCGACGTCTCATACACGACATCTCCTCCTGGGTCAACCGTAAGCAGGGTGAGTTGTCTTTTGAGTTGACCCGGATTCTGACGGGCCACGGCTGCTTCAGTGCCTACCTATCACGAATGGGAATTAAGGACTCGGCAGACTGCCAAATGTGTGGCAGACGAGGACACGACGGAACATGCAGTATTTGCGTGTGAGTGGTCCACACGAGAACGACTACTTTTCTATACCTCTATTCCCACATCTGTTTCTCCAAAATTCCCACTAACCAATGTTCGTCCTTAGCCAACCCAAACTAACCGTTGCATGCACTTCTTTCGCCCGTCAATTTTTTCTACCTTGACCGACCTATTTCTACATCCAAGACTGCACTGTGTATTTGTTTCCTACTCTCGGGACTTAGTATTCTGATGTCGTATGGACAACATCTCTTCTGCGACGTCGCGATTTTTACTGTATTCTTTGTTGTGTGTTTGTAAACTTTTCGTATATGTCTTGTAATAAACTGTGGTCATAATCAACACAACACTCAATCACTCATCATCAACCGGCACCCATCAACTCCACACATCCAAACATGTTTTTCTCATATATTTATCAATAGGATTAGAACAGTTAGAGCACTTTGAAGCAAAATAGCAAACAAGTACCATTATCGGAACTAACGGTGTATTCCAGGCAATAATAGTTTTAATATTCCTTTAGTGAGTAACCTTGCATATATTAACTATAGGTTACTGCAATTTTACAAGGCAAATGTGTTTATCTATATTATACTAAAAATATATATTCCAAAGTTCTACTTAATTTTCACAAATTGCTTATTTATGTCAATTTGCGACTAACAAAGTTACTAACAGTTACTGATTGAAATTATCCAAAAATGAAATTCCTAAAGGCTCTTTCATTATCTCTTATTTTGGCCTTTACCAAAGGTCAAACTTTCAGCAGAGGCAACTGCAATCCTAATTTGGCGACTCTGACAAATTTTCAGAAGCATCGGGTAAGCTCTTACTCCTTTGCATAACAATGTATTTCCTTAATATAATAGATAAATTATAAATTGTTGGTGATTGGTACTTGACGCGAAGGTCTTACGATGCTTTTGAAGATGGCACCAAATGTTATATGGTCTCCTTATTTTTAACTAAAAAAGGATTCGATATAAAGGAATCATTCGTTGTGTTAAGTCATGATAATGATACTTGCACATTTTACTAACTAATTCATAATTCATGTTAAATCTAGGAAGGAAAAAGAGAGCTACGCTAGGGGGTTCTCAGCACGTTCGATTGGTTTTGATTTAGGAGATAATTTGGGGCGTAAAGGTTTGGAATGGTCTGCAAAAGCTTCTGAGGACAATATGCGGAAGGGTTTGATACATGTCACACCTGGTTTGACTGCAGGTAAGATAACTATCAAAAATACAAATTCCAATAAGTAATTTTATTCCTTGTTGATGTTGTTAAGATGCTCAACCTGTATTGTTCCTGGATACTGATTACGATAATTATGTAATTGTTTATTCTTGTATGGATGACCATGATGGTAAAGTTGAGTTTGTGTGGATTATGACGAGGACAATATCCCCAGATGATAAAATACTTTCAAAGTCAGAAGTATTTTTGAAAGGGCATGGGATTATTCTTCCTTTAATTGATGTTGAACATAACTGCGAGTAAAAATTGCAATGACTTGATAAAATATGATTCAAAAGATATTATTGTCAATGACTTATCACAGATAGGAAAGACCTTTTAGAAATAAAACTTCAATTTTATGGATACTAGTAGTATAAATAACGAAATACACTTTGTAATATATTCTTCATAAGTTATTTTAACAAAGGTATGGCTAGACTAATGGTAGTGTACCCATTACTAATGATAATTATACTTAAAAATGCAAGGAAGGCAGAACATAATAAGACTTATCTATTCATTAAAGCGTGCATTTTATCAGTTTGTAAACCAACCTAGTTATATTATTGCAAATTTATGCCTCGTGCCTCTGGGTATATAAACTAGTTCCTTCAGAAAATAGGCAGAACATTATAATTTTCTTGAAAATGAAACTATTCTTTGCCACTCTGATAGCTGTAGTTTTGAGCATTGCAAATGCTCAGACGTTTCGCCCTGGCAAGTGTACTCTTGATATTGCAACGATTAAAGACTTCAGTGAAGTCAGGGTAAGTGCGAATCTTACAACATTCTTTCAATTACGATCTGTGATTACAATGTAGTCTGTTTTACTCTGTGATTGAGCATGATTTTCAATACATGTTATACCTACGTGTCTGATATATGAAGTCGCTGTGTTTCTATGCTCGTAAACTCAGTAAAATGCTTTTGATGAAGCTCTACGACTTTAATTCTCGTGGGGTCATAATTTCTTTAAGCAACCTTTCGCATTGCCGACTTCTGGCTTCTAAATTCTTTGCCTAGTCCTATCTAACAGTTTGATTCGTTTTTTCTCCTTTTAAATACTCATGGGCTCTTAGTCTGAACGACGCCTTAGGTGAGAAGTCTCCTCAGTCAATCGTCTGTCTCGCTTGGCCTCCGTTACTTATTTCTGCCATTTTCTTGTCCTATCCCTTTTGGTCGACGTGGTTTCCATTCCCATGCTTTCAGATGTATTCGTCCGTCTATCATCCGACAAAAGTATCCGTTCAGTCGTTCTTCCTCTTCTGATATTCTCCCCTTTTTTCTCTCCCAGTCCGTCCTTAATTGCGGACTCGGGTCGATACTTCACTTTCGTACAGACCAATGTTCTCAATGAATTCTGTGTCTTTGTTGGTCAGATATTTCTTTGACCATAATATCGAATTTAATACTTGACAATATTGTTTGTTTTGAAAAATTAATTGAAGTTTTTCAGATTCTTGGTCATTGGTACCTAGTCCAAAGGTCTTATGATTCTGTAGAAGATGGTACCAAATGTTATACAATCCAAATAAAACCTTGCAAAAACGGAGCGTTTATTTTCGAAGAATCTTTCTATGAGTACGTATTTCTTATTTTATTATCACCCTTTTTAAAATTTCCATTTGCAAATCTTGCCATTTTCTCACAATTTCAGGACCGAAGTAAACAAACGTACTCTACGATTGACAGACATTTTAGAAAATATTGACTTGGGAAGAAGTGCTAATGGTCGTAAAGGAGTTACATACACTGTAAATGCCACAAAAGAAGAGCTTAAGAATGGGAAAATGCATGTATCTCCCGGTTTAGTCTCTGATACTCTCACTATTATGTTCCTTGCTACGGATTACGACAACTACGCGCTTGTGTATTCCTGCGAAGATGTACCAGATGGTAAAGTTGAATATGCCTGGATTATCTCCAGAACAGCTCATCCTGATGCCTCAATCATTACCAACGCTGATAACCTATTAAAGAACCAAAATATAAACCTTTCATTAAGAAACGTTGAGCAACCGTGCAAGATGTAAATGTAATATTTTGTCATCTTAAATTTAAATGTAATAACATAAATGATTATTATGCATTTCACATCGAATTTGAATATATAATTACATGTTGCAAGAAATACACATTAAATTCGTCCTTGCTTCGATCAAAATAAATTAAATCTTTAATTCTTTATTTGTTTATTCTTGAAACCTAAGAAAAAACAAAATTTGTCTAGTTTGACAACTTAATGATGAAACAACAACATCCGAACCATATATAAACGCACAGATCGATTTAATGTGCATTCGATTGGTGACAATCGCTAATAATAATGGTGTTTATTCAACTCTTGTTAGTTTGTACCATTTTGGGCACTATTAGTGCCCAAACGTTTAGTGTCGGCGAATGTGATCCAAACTTACAAACTGTTAAAAACTTTGAACGAGAGAAGGTAATCTTAAAACATTCAATAAACTTTTTGTTAATATGATTTTTAAACATATTAGATTATTGGCGAATGGTTCGTTGCGAAAAGAAGCTATGATAGCTTTGAGGAAGGTTCAAAATGTACAAAGGGTACCTTGACACTAAATGATAATGGGGGTTTCACAATTGGTGAATCTTTAACGCAGTACGTTTCTTATTTTTTAATGTTTTTAATTTTGTGTAAAGAGTTTTAAAGTTTTAATAAGATCAACATATCATTCCATGTATTCCTTTCAGTGATGATAAAGCTTTCCAACCTCTAGCAGCTGCAGCAGCTCCACTTGCAAAAATTGCAGAAAAAAGCGGTAATCTTAAAACATTACGATATGTACTTAACCCTGATGACGCTAAATTGGGCAAGTTTAAATTCTCCCCGGGTTTAGTGTCAGGTTAGTGAAACAACCCTATCCTATTAATTACTGATTATATATTAATTTACTGATTTACTAATTATAAATAAATTTTGTTCTTCGAATTTTTTTAAGCAGATGTTCAATCACTTTGGTTTTTGGACACGGACTACGACAATTATGCTGTTGCTTATTCTTGTACGAATGCACACAAAGGTAAAATTGAATATGTCTGGGTTGTTGGAAAGAAACCAGAATTGAGGAAGGAGCACCTTGAAAAGGCTGAAAATGCTCTGAAGGAGAGGAAAATTGCCCTTCCCTTGATTCCAGGTGTGCAGGATTGCAAATAGACGTTGAAATATATTATTATTACTAAAAGCGTATAATTATTATTTGTGAAGGTTGGTGTAAAAGTATATATGCTGGAATACATTAATAATAATTCATAAATAACATATAATAATGTTGATGTAAGGGAGCCAAGAATGTAGGTTTGTAATCAAAACGATAAATACATTTTTCATAGAAGGTTGTTAGGCGTTGTCAACAACCGATATTAGAGATAGTTTACAAGATAGCTTTGACTTAAGACCCATTTAAAAGTAAAATTGGTTTTGAACCAACGTTTCTTTGAACATTGCCATCATAGGACTAACTGGAACAAGTGGCTCACTGAAAGAGAAATGGATACGTAGTTGTAGCGATGATAGCTCAATGCCTCTATCCTCTCCCCAAACCACCGTTGCACTATTATTTCAGGGAAAGATTGTGTTCAACCTTTCAAAAAAAGGCGCTCTTCAGACTTCTCCATTTAAGTTTTTTTATAATTAATGTATTAATAAACGAAAATCGAACTTTTAAAAAATAACACATATATTGACGTACAAATATACACGTATAAACTGTACAAATATACTCACAAAAATATGTCACAACATATACGTCATACAACTATACAGAGTAGACTTAAATTTAGAAAAATACATAGTATTTTCACTTCTATGCTTACCATAGTTTGATACTAACAATTTGAGCGATTTTTTGATCAAAGTTGAGATCGTGTCACACTACACCTTTCTCCGCCGGAGGTGTATGATTACTAATTAATCGTCCATTGATATTCAACGGATGCACTTTCAGAACAAGTGGATCCATTGGAGGATTCGCACTTCTGTTCGTGTTCACAGCAATTCTCACATTCTGATTAATCTTGTCCATCTTATCCAAATTCACACTCACACTATCGAAACGTTTATTAATATATCCACCACTACGTTCTTTGCGATGAGGAAGAGCATATTTCAACTTATCCCAAAACCATGGATCTCCCCAACGGATATACGTATTTGTCTTAAGATACGCTCTCAATTCTTCGTCTATCTTCTCATCGTTCGGATCCAAATCATCGTATAGAATGATAATAACTCTCGCTATCCCTTCGCTGATTGCTTTCGTATGAGCCGTACGAAACTCCATGATACCCCAAACACTTTCCAGGAAAGCCGGGGAGAGCACAACCATGGTTCTGCGAGAATTAACAACCGAGTCAGCAACTTGTTTGGCGATGTACTCTCCCGGTATCCAGTTTCGCATGTGCACGCAGATTTTATAAGGATCTGGGCCGTTTTCTAACTTTGGTAATAGATGTTCCAAGATGAAGTTCTCATCAGTTTGCGAGAAAGAAATGAAGGCGTCGTAAATCTTGTCTTTGTCGAGGTCCTCTTCACGCACGAACCACATACACATATTGTGTGCAAATAACCATACTTTGATCTCCTGCCGGTATCTGTAGTAAAAGGCAACCAGCGCGGTCGGGATGAGGACCAACAGGAGGAATACGGTGAGGGCGATCCACAGGCGCAAATACCACGGGCAGAGGGTGTCCCGTGTGAGTTTACGAATTGATTGGTTTGAATCAAAACAACGGATTTCCATCTGGAACAAATATAATTGGTTAATCATAACTAGATAGTTTAAGGTTAAGTTTTTATGAATTAGTTTAAGTATTTTGATAAGGTTTACGCGTGTTAACCATAATATTAAGTCTAAAATAATTATAATTTACTTTATTCAGTATTCCATCATGATCTGCAAGGTAAAACCAAAACGGAACCGTCTCACAATCACATATCCACGGATTGTTATCCAAAGTAACTTCACTCAAATTCTCCAAAAGGGTATTATTGATGCGTTGTAGATGATTGTGGTCCAAGTTTAATGCCTGAAACCCAATTAAATTTAGTACAAAAATTAATTATCACAACTAAAAACTAGAACTCACCGTTAAACCTGATGGTAACCAAGATATATTACTCAAATTATTGTAGCTTACATCCAGTAAACTCACAGTAATATTCATAAAATCTCTAGGGTTAAATTGCTGAATATTATTATACTTTAAAATTACCCTGACTCGAATGTTGGCACTATCATTAACATCACAATTTGCTCTAATATCCCTGAAGTAATCATCCTGAGGAACGAACAAGTCGGGGATACTATCAAAACCCTTTGATGTGCAGTTAACCGTGATACTGTTGATGAATGGCACATGAGTGCATTCACAATTTGCAGGACATGTACTGATGTTATAAGTGAACCTGCATGGATTGATCATATTTTCGAATGGTTCTCCTTCCAAGTCGAGTGGCCAGGCGCAGTTTAAGCCTTCCCCAGGAATGTTGTAGGCATAACGGAAGTTCGTATCAACGTCTAGGTTGAAATACCGGAAGAGGTCATAGTTGTAGGCATCACAACGCAACGGATTTCCAGCTAATTTTACTGTTTTGTAGAGTTTGCTCAGTTGGCTTTCCTGTTTCGCGTGGTTTTCCGCTTCTTTTATTCCTGTTATTGTTGTGATGTTATTGTCTTCTAGTCGTAGTGTCAGGTTAGATATTGCATTTTCAAGAACCTGGAACTACATAAGACAGTGGGTTAGGTATTTTTCAAATAACTTATGTTAAATTAGGTTAGACTTTGATTTCGGTGGAAGAGGTTAAGCAAAGAATACGAAGGGGGTTCATTTTTCCCTTATGTGATACTCATATTTTAATGATTAATACTTGACAACTACAGAATAATTGTAATATACTTACGTTAAACGTGGTTAATTTATTCCTCTCCAAGTTAATCACTTCAATCTTGTTCCTCAAAACAAAATCTATCGGAATCACATCCATATTATTATCACTTAAATCCAATGTCCTCAAGTTGATCATATAATTAACAAAAGTAAAATCATCGTCAGGTACCGCAATCATGTTCTGGGCCAAATTCAACGTCTCCAAATTACCCATACTTTGGAACATGACAAATTCTAAGACTTCCAAATTGTTCCTACTCATATCCAATTTCACCAGACTTGAAAGCGCATTGAAAGCAGCATAATCGACCTTATTCAGCTTATTGCTACTCAAGTTCAAGGTTGTAAGTTTCTTCAAAGAGGCAAATAACCCTTCAGCTATTTCATTGAGTTGATTCCCGGATAAATTCAAATCTTCCAAGGAAGTCAACCCTTGGAAAATATCCTCGGGTAGTGTCTCAAGTTGGTTAAATTCCAGGGAGATGATTTCAAGCTTGGGATTTCTTTGAAATAACCCTCCCGGAAGAGAAGTCAGCTTGTTTCTGGCAAGTCTGGAGCTATTTAGAAGTGGATTTCCCCAAAAGATGTTCTCGGGAATTGTCTTTAGTTCATTCCTTGATAAATTGATCCATGTCAGATTCGTCAGGTTAGCGAAAAGGTCCTCATCGACTGAGGTTAGGTGATTGGCCATGAGTTCCAAAGACTTGAGGCTCTTTAAATCTTGGAAAACTAGTGGGTCCAATGTAGTGATGTTATTTACAAAGAGTTGCAGGACGGCTAATTTTGTTAATCCCCGGAATGCATTTTGTGTTATATGGGAGATCTCATTGAAAGCTAATTCAAGATGGCGCAATGATGTAGAAAAAGGACCCATGATATAATGCAATTGATTCTCTCTCAGAGACAGATCATCCAACATTGGCATTCTTTGGAACAATTCATAGGGAAATACTTGTAAGTTCGAATTCCTTAGAGAGATGGTAGTGACTTTATCGAGTACACTTTGAGTGTTATTGTCCGACAGGTGGCGTAGTTCTAGTACGCCGTTGTGTAGTATTAGATAGCTTAACGACCAGTCAATTGCTTTTGTCTTCCGTAGTATGTCTTCGATGGCATCAGGGTAATTGGTAAAGTCACAGGATTGCATTTTGAGTATTTTGGCCGGATATATGTTTACCTCCTGCAGATAGGAGAGTGCTTGTCGTGGTGGTCGCTGTGTTGTTTCGGCGAAATCATCGAAATTCGCTGCCAACTGCGTAGGGCAAGCCACTTCGAAGCGCTCTTCCTGTTTGTACTTCATATCCATTGAGTTGCCGCATTGCACGTCGATTACGTTTGCCGCTATACCGCACGTGCAGTTCGGAGTTGTGGTTATGTTGGCGCATTGCAAATGGCGTGATTTTGCGAGGACTGATGAGATAGAGAGCTGGAGCAGTAGCAGGATGGTGATGATGTAGAATGGCAGTGTCTTTGGCATCATTTTGAATGATTTGTCTCTGGAAATATAAAAAATAGATTATAGTTTTACATCTTCCTTTTTATATAATGTTTAATTTGGAATTCATTTTTAGGTCATAGGTTTTCAATCTGTCAACCAAGCAATGAAAATGGGGAGTCAAACGATATCAAACTACTTTAATTTTGGGCGGTTTACGCCTCTAGCAATGCGACCAACTTTGATCTATTGTGCATATATCAAACGAACTTTAATAAAACTTATTACGAGTTAAACTAACTTTAAATAACACAAATTGAAGAATGCCCTAGTAGACTAGACACGTCTACAGAAGACGATAAGACAACTTCAACTACTTGGACGCAACTGATAACCAGAGCAAGCTCATTGCGTCTATTTGTACAACCCTTTTGAAAGGGTTGGTATGGTAGGGATGACCAGGTACTCGTACCACAGGTGTATACAGCTTAAGGGTATTTCCATGTATTCCGTATCCGCTTGGAAACTTGCAAATCTTGCCAGAAGACGTACGCAATGCAGATAATAATCTGATTTGGAAAACCCCCAAATAGGATTAGCTGCAATAATGTATACGTGTGTAAATATTATGACAAACGGAAGTAAGTGCTAATGATTGTAGCAAAGTTCCGGAACTATTGACCAAAAGACAAATTTTGAATCATGCTTATGTTAATGTGTTTAGTTGCATGGATTGGGAATACCAGTGGTTTAACTCACGTAATATAGCCTTGAAATGGAAGAGATTATAGATTACGTGGTTTAAATTGATTGGGAAATATATATTTCTTGATAAAAAAAGTTATTAAAGTTATTGATTTTAATATATTCGCAGTAAAATCAGAAATACAGTAGACTCTACGTAATTTGGATACCTGATAATCAGGATAACTGTGTATTTGGGACAAATTCTAAAGAATGGAATCAAGACCCCGAAAATTTTGCGATAATTGGGTCACCACTATATTGGGATATAACGTACCAGTCTCAGATTTTCCCTTCTTTTTTATTATAATAAATTCATATAATTTATAGCCTATCGACATTTGAGGGTAGATGCACCTGGTTAATGTAGCGGTAGCCCCTCGACTAATCACGTAGAAGGGCGCGGTTTGATTCCCATAGATGGGCAAACCACTGTGTTTTTGGCGTGGGCAATCCGTTATCGCAAAAATTAATTCACTCATCTGATCACAGTTACAGGACAAACACACAACCTACAACATTCAACACACAACAACAAAAACAACGTGCAACACATTACAAAAATTATAAATACATAAAAAATGTATTCAATTTGTTTGGCCCCTGAAGGGCCCAACATAACAAATTTAGTCTCTGTGAATTGTAAGTATGATTGACTGAGACATAAAAATCACAAGCAAACCGGAATGGATTGTCTAAAAATGGGATTTCCATAAGCATCATATACCAACAGCTATCGATTCTGATATCTATCCACGCGAATGTCAGCAGATGCTTAGGGTCACGCGAAAATCTATAATTTACAGTGCTAAACCACTATTTGTACATCTACTTATCGACTATGCAAGGTTTCAGTTTCAATGAGATCTACAGGCGATTCTAGAAATCTGTCCTGCCAATATTCAACATCGACTTGAGCCAAAAACTGATGTTACCCTACCAAGTTACACTCTAGTTTCGTAATGGTAGTAATGATGAGTGAGGTGCGTGTACGCACATTACACCTGTTGAATGATTTATTACGTACGATTGGAACATCGGTAATGAATGACACACATAGTGTATTAGTGTTTGCGATCGTGTTTCGAACACGTCGGCCCATAATTCAATACACGCTGATGGATGCTTTCTCACAGATCTGTCAGTCGCTAACAAGCATTCGAGAAATTCGTCAGAAACTAGACAAGTGAAAGAGCATCATCTCATCTCATCGTTTGATGTGCATAAACGGCATTGTTTTAATTCAAGGTCAAACAGATTTATGTCAATAATAGTTAACTGCGTATAAATAAATTTGAAACGGTTTACAATAATCATAAACAAAAACTACTAAGATATTTAATTTAATTTAATGTAGATAATTTCTTTTGTAAAAATCCATAGAATGGTTTTCAGAAAATAAGAAAAGAATTTATTTTATTTTATTTGTGATAAAGTGAGATTTGATTGTGATTAAATTAATTTAGAACTGTTTTAAAAGAAAAGAGTGATGTTTATTACGTACGATCAGTACACCTCAGCAATGGATTTATTTTTAACGTATAACAATAAATACGGTGAGTGTAATCTGATAAAAACAAAACGTAAATGTGAAAAGTAGCTTCAGAGTATATTCCAAGCATGATAATGCCCCCCGATTTGAATCGGCAACCTCCATATTACTAACATACTAGTGCGCTAAGCTCCCAAGATACACAAACTAACTAGTGTGATCATTATCATCATCTCCTTCCGTCCCAAGTTGAACTGAACGGAATGATCACATTATAAAACCGTTATTCTCAACCTGAGATCCACGTTTCCTTAGGAAACCGAGAAGCGATTTTGATAGTACCGCAAAAATCAGACTCGGAATCCCCCTATAAGTAAATAAGACTGGCGACCCATGCATAAGGGTCCCCCCACTTGGTACTCGTCTATTCGCCACTACTCCCTAAAACAACAACGTGTAGTCCATATGATATAGCACGATTTTTACATGGTCATCCACGAATGAAAATTTTAAAAATGACAGAAACACTGCGACATAAGTTAGTGTGGTGATTCACAAGGAGAGTGTGACAATTGTCCAATACGGATTTGAATGAAATTTTTTTGTACGTTTAGTATAATAATATAGAAATAAATTGTGTTAACGGGATTTTATATCGTTTTGCCCAAAAAAGCTCAAAATTTGGTATATATTGCTTTAACAGCACCATTCGCCATAATAATAACATGGCGTATCGGCTGTAGACCGACCTTTGCACGCTTGCCGCGAGTATACGACGAATGCTGCAGTGTTGGACAATTGACACACTCTGGTTAGTAAAGTATACTTACCGTATGTGAAATATCACCGGACCATTTTGTCCGGCGTGGACAGGTTCCCGCATATGAAAGGTTATTACAAGTGTTACAACGTTAATACGATTCAGCTGGGACGAGAGGCGCATGGCGTTTTTGGAAGACAGGGGAGACAAAAAGAAAAAAAAAAGTATTTTTACAAATACGCGGTGGTATAAAATCGACAAAAAGAAAATTCCAAAATTCCAAGAGGGAACCCGTTCGCTCAAAATTGTTTTACCATGATTTACCCACATAAAATATTCCCTTATACTCAAATATTTTATTCCGTTTTCGCGTTAAACAAATTCCGCATACTATAAGTCAATTACCATTACTTAAGTCACATAAACGTATAGAATTGAAAAATGTTCCTTTGTTGTCAAGATTCAGTTTACATCAGGTTTAACTTAATATAGATCTTTTTTTATTGCGTTAGGTCTTCATTCGATTTCTCTCAATCCGTGATAAATCATGATATAATCAACAATAAATCAGTTTACAATAATTTTAGTTCAACTTTATACAAGTTACGAAAAATATTAATGCCATGATTTGAATATAACGACATTGAATTTATTTCTGACGGTGAATGTAATTAACCGATAAAAACCACAAAACAGGTTGCCATTTTATAGATGTGCAAATTAAGTTGTTGTTGCACAATTCCCCAGTGCTATAACAATGGTTAGTAGTGTGTAAAAATAATAATATGAATAAAAATAGGCATGGAGAGAGAAACAACTAGTGATGCTTCTATGAAGTTTGAAATTCCATGAAATGAGAAGGAATTTCAATTAGCAAGTGATTCCACGGAAATTTGATTATTGATGTATTCATTCAATTGTTAACTGCATTACGACAATCGGTTGTCTCTGTCATATTGCTTGTTGCCGACATGCAATTAAGTGTTAGAAGTATGTCATGTGCAATTAGCGATAATTTGTGGGTGTGAGCGTTGCGATTGTTAAATATTTTTGCAAATATTTCAATAATT
>WSZQ02084568.1:44447-61698 GCA_019419845.2 Weissflogia rhopalogaster
TGTCATGTGCAATTAGCGATAATTTGTGGGTGTGAGCGTTGCGATTGTTAAATATTTTTGCAAATATTTCAATAATTTTGTAATAATTTTAACAGAGTTCTTTTTTTCATTTGATTATTTTAGGTTGGAATTAGGCTGCGTTACATTTGGATATTCATAAGTTTTTATAACGTTCTCTAAGTATTTTTTTCAATCAGTAAACCACGTATCAGTTATTCAACATAGTACTTCATATCATAAAATATCGATATCGACATGATTAATCATTTCAGCAAATATCGATAGGATCAAATCTTTTAAAATGAAATCACCTCCATTCCATTGAATTTGACTAACAATAATCATTTCCCAACAGACTTACGCATCATACTATCAAATAAATTTAGTTTAGCTTATGCATATATAAATAACCCAAGACAATTCAAATTAAACGCAAATAATGTTAATAACATTTATGGCATAATAAAGTATAAACCTACAACTTCGACATCGGTTCAATGATATGGTCTTATCTTGTGTTCCATTGATAAGAGCTCGTGCTTGCAACATCCGCTCACATAAACAGCACGCAAATATGTGTTATCCGCGATTTTAATTATATTAATCCATTTGACATGATCGTCAGCGACATGGCCTGATCAAAACATGGGATTTTTTTGTACTGCCACGATGTTATCGCGTTCGTGATTTACGTATTGAAGGCTGATAATATCGGAATATTATCCATGAATACTGACGTGAAATGCGGAGTGGAAAAAAATAAAATCAGATACGTGGTCAAGTAATGTTGAATTCAAAGAGAAAGTTACAGGTTGATGACTGAGACAGTGACTTAATGGCGTCAGGCGCAATACGAAAGTCGCGAAGTGGTTTAAGAACGTTATATAAGTACGTTTTACAGTTTAATTGTTTATAAAGGTGTCTTACTTATATAGCAATATTTTCTATTTGATATCAACCTATAAAGAAAGAACTTGATAAAAAGTCATATAAAAAGTACAATATCTCATGAACATGTTTCTTATAATAAAATGTATAATCTGCGTTCCTATGAGTCATAAAGCAGCGATAATGGATTCTTACAGTAGTATTTTTAACCTGTTGTATTGACTAATGTAAATACTAACAGTTTAACTTTGTCCATCTTCCTCGTATAAACTGTAATTCACAAATTGCATATACTCGTATTTTCAAAAGTGTTATTTTACTCACTATAGGGAAAGTAGAGGAACAGGATCGACGAAATAAAGTTGAAAGGAGCACTTATAATCCACTATATCAAGCAGTACAGTCAGTCGGGATGAGACACAGATATATTGGCGTTTCATGTGGCTGATAGCCAGAACACGGTGTGGATAGGAAAATCGGGGATGGAAGGTGTTCATGGGAGAAGAATATATCAGTTTTCTGTGTGAAAATGGGAGAGACTTGGGAACATGTGGGGAGTGATTATATCGGAATGAAAAAGCCTGATATTAAGGTGAAAATGGGGTGAAGGAGTGGCTGAGTGAGGATGTAAGGAGAATGTCAATTTTGCTGGTAATAACAAAGAGGAGCAATCAGCGAAGACTGTAGAGTAATAGACAACAACTGCGGGGAAGTGTATAATTGGCATTACTTATATCTGCCTTTTTTGAATTTAATATTATTGTTGTTTCAATAGTATGGTAACGCGTATAGTAATAGTATAATACGCGTATCACATGTGTTATATATAGAATAGTTATAAGTTATTATTTTGTAAGGTAAAAGGGCAAAAATTATTGTTTGAGGTAGCCAAATAAAAGTCTATGTAAATACATGGGTTAAATTTAAGCCCGATATATCGAAGGTAAAATATCGATATTCTGTTTTGTATAAATATTGATATCGAGAATTTCGATAATTATTTAACAAAATGTCGTGGACCAATGGTAACCCAGGGCTAAAAAGTTCCAGTTTGTGGGTCATAACTATCTCCAATATAAATAAATATCGATAAATCGGTATTTGAATATCGATATAAATAAATATCGATACTTCGTTATCCTCAAACATATCTACTATAGACCTTCATTGGCAAATGTCTGTCACAAATTTCCTCGTATTTCACGTATCAGCTCCATTAAATAAATACATGACAATATACTAAATTTCTATAAATAAATACAATAAAAAAGCTAACCAAACGTAAAAAAATATAAATTACATAGCCTTGACTCTAGTCTCCATCTCTCTATTGCCCAGCCTGACTTCTTTGCTTCCCCATTAGGATTACCGAGACCCTAGCCACCTCATCCCCTCCCCCAACCAGCCCCCTATCACATTCACACCTCCACTCAGACCCAATGTCCATCCCTCATTCATTCCTACGCATTCCCACGCCAGGTGCTCCCACATATCAAAGCTTACTCCGCACAACCAACACTTTCTGTACCCTTCTCCCATCCAGGCCTTTCTCCCTGACTCTTCCGAACCACATCTAGAGCTCTGGCCATTATTCGCTTTTCCCCGACCGTTTTTTCTTGGCAGTTCATATGAACCGGTGTCCTCCTCACTACCTGTACCGCTTGATACCCAGGATTATATGTACTGCTTTGAATTTGTTCTTGCCTCGTCTGCTCCTCTACCTCCTAGCCTCTACTATAGAACGATTTATAATGGGACCCAACGAAATCTTTTTTAAAGTGATTACTAATCACAAAAAAAAAACAAATAATATCAGTACAAATAACATTGAAAATATGCAGGAAAAGTAGAATTACTTTGCAAATTGCAACTCTGCTCAGTTTCACAAATTCGTTGATGTGCTTACATAGACAATGCTAGAGTAAACAAAATCCAACATTATGACATTAGGTAGTTACCGATAATCGGGCCGTGGCCTCTCCCAGCGGTGGGCCCCCTTCTTCTTGTCGCGCTTCCTCTCTCGATGACGTCGTCGGTCACCTCGTCCAACAAACAGCTCGTTTTCCAAAAACCCGCTGCGGCTATCGGCGCAGCGCCCACGCTGTTACATGCCGCATACACATCGCTATTTATTCGATGCGTATAAATTTGCGTCGATCCCGATTCACTGCGATAATCCAAACACTTTTTGCCGCGCATGCGTCAATGCGTTAACGGATAATAAACACCCCACAATGATAATCACATTCTAATTTAAGTTAAACAAGTTTTTAAACCCCACAACTGTTTAAAAGCTTGAAATTATTATGATTTTCTCCAACTGCGTTATTTGCGAACATCAGTAACAATAGGTGGACACACAGTGGACACGCAACTTAAGTCTGCTTCTGTGTGATTAGCGTTATCCAAGCAGAAAAACCTGTTTTTTTTTCGCACTAACTGCTACTGAACTTTTTCGTACGGGTTTATGCGTCGAAATAAACACATTTGGGTTTTCGGGTGAATTTCGGCCACCGTTTAGTATGCCTGTGTTGTTGATTCACGATTGTCTTTCGAGGACAGAACTTTGCTGGAAGTTTTTACAATGTTTATTGTGTTTTGCATGCTCATCACGCGCGGAATTATACGCGTTCGCGAAACAAAGAATGTGTTCGCTGTGTTGAAGAAACGTAATGATATCGTCGAGTGCCGTGGAATTGACTGATTAATCAAGTTTTTTTTTTGGTCGTATCAGTTCGTATAGCGGCGATGTAGAGCTATAGCTATGCGTTCACTTCGCGGCTCACGATTACATTGAGAATGGTTTGGAATGAGTCGCTCGTGTTTGTTGCCCCACCTTCAACCGAGATATGTGGGGGACCGTTCGATCATTATACGATTTGCTAATTTCTTAGAAATTCCGTCAAACTGGAATTACAACGGGAATATCACAACTCGGCCATGAATGCGAATGAAACGATTAGTTACATTTGAAATTGATACCCATAGAGACATCTTTTGAATAAAATATTAACTTGGGTTGTATTTTCTGGGCTATTCGATAGGAGGAGCTTTATATAAGCTGAAGTTTGTGTAAGTGAACTTGCATAATAACAAATGTTAAATAACATTTGAATTGGATTTTGCAGCAATAATTTCAGTAGCCAAATATAAGAATATTTCTTCATCATTTATTTGCATGTTTGTAAAAACTTATGTTTAAACTTTATTAATTGTAAGTTACTAAAGAAAAATCCATATTTATTATTTTTAAAAGAGCCAATGTCAAAATATGTAAATTTGGTTGCATATCCTCGACAATAATATTGACGTCTATAGTCAGCTGTTTACCCTCAGACTTTATTCCAACTTCCAGTACAAAAACTTGTGCATTTATTCTAGCCAAATTCCCAATAACAATACAATAATACTTCAATAAATTGCTACAGAAATATTGTTCATCATGACAGGTCGTTCGAAATATACCACGCAAACCGTGCGCATTGAAACCGAAATTGAGAAGAACCGAGAAGAAGGCAACTGGTCGAAAGTAATCGAACTTGCTACTGCACTCAAAGAGAAATCCTCCGAATTCGGTAACATTTCAATGTTTGTATTACTAACCAACCCATTTTTATTTAACATTTTCGTTGCCTCTTTTATTTTGCATGCATTTTGGCTATTCAATGCAGTGCGGAGATCAAAGAATCTTGATCCATTCCTTCCAGAATATTTAGCCGAATTCCTCATAGGCGAAGGTCGATTGGAGTCGTATCTTGAGGAATTCCCACCGGTGGACGCCAATGTAAATCGGGCCAAGTTGGGCTTAATTGAAGCGAAGAGATATCTCCAACAAGCGTCGAATGATAATGGAAAGAAAGCAGGCGTTGCTCTTGATGCATGCTTGTTGCTTGGAAAAATGCATTATGCTTGTGGAAGTTATGCTGAAGGATTAAAGAGTTTCAAACTTGCTGAGCTACATACTTTGCCACAGAAGAAACTTCCAATGTAAGTTTTTTTTTTGTAAGGTTTTTCTTAAAATTTGTTTATTTTCTTTACAATTTACTGAAAATTAAATGAATTTCAAGGAGAAGTCTTAAAATGGTCGCAGAATCATATGCAATCCAAGGTTTATGCCTACAAAAAGACACATCAGCCACATCAAAATTCAAGAAAGCTGAAAAAGGAGAGGAGATATCAAAATGTTTTGCAATAGCTTCAGATTTGGCGTTGTTATATATGCAAGAAGTAGATAAATTGCAAAGTTCGACGTTTACAAACACAGGAACATTGGGGGCGTCTGGTACTCACAGCCCACAACCTCCGACTATGAATAAGGCATTGAATTGTTCTCTGGAGATTGCTTTGTTGCAAGCACCAACGATTTTAATATCGCAAGGAAAGTATAAGGAGGCCGTAGATCGGTATCGTCAAAGTTTGGGTGCTGTGGAAAGTCAAGGTTGTGGCAATGTACGATTGAAGATGTTATGTCAGTTTGCTGAATTTTTAATGCATGGTCAGCCGACGCAAGGGAATGATTATGAATCGCCTTCAAATGGACTTATCACTGGACCATGGAAGCCAAAATTTTATAATGGGATGAATCAGGTTAGTTTTCATTTTTTAATAGAGTTTAGTATTGTAATTATGTTTATTAATAGTTATTAATAGTAATTATTAAAAGTTGATATTTTATGTTCATATTGATATCAGAAAACAAGTCAAGTGAATAGAAAATGAATTCATCTATTCCGAGAGTGTAATTTTAAGACCTATAAACATATAAATTAAATATGAATTCAGTGGGAATTGTACAAATTGAACTGAATATCAGAACTTCATTTGATATCAACTTCTATAAAGACCCTGTGCTGACCTCAAAGTCCAGGAATGGAATTCTAGCAGATGTAGAGCATTATGTATTCTCTCAATTTGAAGAATTGAATAATAATATTAATATTTATTGCAAAAAATCAAAAGGGGAGAATTGAATAAATCTAATACTTCCATAATTTGTAATCCTCTCTTCTATAGTTTTTTGAATTTTGATTCCACAACCTTGTAGTATTTTATTGTCGAACAATTCAATAATTAATTGAAATATCGGTTACTAGAATTAATAATACTATTTATTAGGTATATTTATCGATATTCTTTCTTCTCTCCTGCAGTTTATACCTAAAGTAGACTGTGAGGAAGTCATCCTGCTACTTCTAGTCGCCGAGGCAATGGCAGTTCGTTCAGCTGTATTATCACAATCGCCCGACTTCAAAGACATTCGACTTTCAGCGTATCAGGATGCAGCAGCCGTTTACGATCTTCTTGCTCTTGCTGCGGTCCGTTGGGGACAGGTTTCTTTACTTCAAGAGGTAATTTAAAAAGGTCTACGTCCCCCATTTAACTCAGCTCAATTTAGCTTTCAAAGGGGCACACTTCGTTTGAGGTACTCAATATTCATCTAAGGGAACCTCCTCCTGTGCGAATTGTGTCAAATTTACTTCTTTATGTACTGCTAAATTTTGAAACTGTTAAAAGTATTCCTCCAAAACAAGGTTGAGAATCACTGTTCTATCAAATTAAAAAACATTCCCGTTTTTGAAAATACTTTATAATATAAATAATACATCATTTCTTATTATTTATAGTCCTTGGAACGCGCAATGAAATTTTCCTTTAACGAACCCCATCTCTGGCGACAACACGCCCTTTGCCTAATCTCCTGTGGACGATACGATCACGCTCTCGTCGTTCTCAAGGAAGTCATCAAAATCGAACCGAACGTATCAACTAACTGTCTCCTCGCAGCGAAGATATGCTTCGAGAACCTCAACCAACCGGTGGCGGGCACCAATTTCGCCACACAGGCCAAGGATATCGAACACAAATATCCCATGGGTTTACTAGGTCGTTGCCATATGTTTATGGGCATTGGTTTCTATCTCCAAGCACGAAATTTGATGCTCAAACAGGATCGTGTCGATCTGAACACGCAAGCTTTGGAGAACTTCACCATAGCGTCTGAATTGGAACCTAACGACCATCTTTGCAAGTATTACATGGGTTTACAACTAGCCGTCATGGGCAACATACAGGAAGCATTGGCCAACATCGGCGCTGCTCTACAACTCCAACCGGAAAACTCCTCCTCGTTGCATTTGCTCGGCTTGCTGTTATCAGCTAGTGGTAAGCATGAAGAAGCCCTCCAGGTGATCGATGCAGCAATTGAAGAGTACCCGGACAGCTTAAACTTGATGTATGTAAAAGCTCACCTAGAATTACATGAAAAGGGTGGGGCGAGAGCGTTGATCACCGCGAAGAATATGCTCGAGTTGTGGAAGAATCTATACGAAGGATCATCGTCAGATGTGCCTGAATGTGATAGGAAGAGTGACACCAGGTCGGTGTTTCAACTTTACACTTCAGAGATGTCTGATAGGGATTCGTCGTCGTTAGCGGCACAACCTATATCTGCCACGATTGCTGCTTCGAGAGTGGAGCAAGCTTTGAGTGAGGTGGCTTCGTCGATATCTTCATATAACCCTCGCCCAGGGCCACAACGTGCATATCTTTTACTTCTCGAAGTTTGGTTATTACTGGCTGAGATTTATTTGTGTGTAGACCAGCCGGAGGATGTCTTAAAGTGTATTCAGGAAGCCAGCCAGATTTTTCCTCTTTCACATCATATTCTTCACATGAGAGGATTGCTGCATATGTATAATAAGCAGTGGGCTGAGGCGAAGTTGTGCTTCCAGAATGCAGTTGCCATCAATCCGCAGCATGTTAAATCGTTGCAGCAGTTGGGGTTAGTGTATCACTATCTGGGACTGCAGGGTCTTGCAGAGACGACGCTCAGAGAGGCGGCCAAGATTGATCCTAGTAATCACTATACTTGGTGAGTGAATTTTTTTTTCTTTTACACACGTAGCCATTCTGTTAAAATTGGTTTAATAATTAAATTTAGAAATTAAACCAATTCTAAATTTGTAAATTAACATATACATTTAAACTTTTCCTGTAAATTTAAATAATTTTCTATGAAACTAAATCTCTCCCTTTTCGATAAACTGACTTCGACCCCCGTTATTCATTCATAGATAATCTCTCATATTCCATATTTTACGAAATCGCATAAAGTCAAACGTGATCGGATTATATTTAATTTGGTTATGGGGGATTTCATAAGATTACTAATCAATTTTCTGAGCAATTCTGGGACAGACTAAGAATTCAAATAGTGTATATCTGAATTCTATGAATTTAGGGTTACCTGATGAGATCTGAGATCTTCAGCATTATAAAACTTTCCGCATTTGCAATAGAAAAAGAAGATGCCCATTCCCTCCTTTTAATGAAAAGTTTTCCAAAAATGTTTGAAATTGCGAGGCCTGATTGTAACTGAGGTTAGATATTTGACGGTCACACATCTAGTGTAATAATATTATCTTGAAAATCTAATACAATAATTTAAGAAATTGAGTTGAGGTTATGTACATAAAATTGCTTCGTATAATTAACCTGCCAACTTAGAACAGCTAGTAGGGTAAGATTATGGCAACCCTTTAGTAATGTTCATGTCCTTTTCGCCTCGAAGTGCCTTGAAATTCGACCTTGAATTCATTGCGAATGCAAAGTCGTGGCGCTCATACTTGATTGAATTCCTTTCCGTTTACAGGTACAATCTCGGCAAGGTGTTGGAGTCACTCGGCGAGTACGAGACGGCTAGCTCTTCGATGGCAACTGCACTCACCGTCGAGACGACGAGTCCGATCCTACCGTTCAACTCTGTGCCGCTATCCTTTGACTAATCCGATGGTATTGTCACCTGTAATCATCGCCAAATTCGCCGATAAGTGGAGGGTCTTTCTGTAATAACTAATGTGAATGCGTAAAAAGGTTTAGCTTATTCTACAACAGTGTTGAAAATATTTATTCCTGTCTGGGAATATTGTTGAAGTCTGGATATATTGTTAACTGTTATCGTTTTTGTATATAATTTTTGTGTTGCAGGGTAAGGTTAATGTATAGATAGAAAATGTATAGGTTTATCATCTTATATATTGTTTTAGTAAAATGGAAAGGAAATAGTTAATTTCTAAGGGGATGGAAAACGTTATTGAAGTATATAAGCTTAAGAGAATAACCATGACTTAATATAAACATCGTTTAACTTCTAGTTTCATAACCTGAATTTTCGGTGTAAATTTAACCTTAAAATGACTTTTTTAAACTCGTATTAGTACTTGATTGAAACCTAATCAGACCTAACCATTTTGACAGTTTTAGTAGATGGCGTTAATACAATTAAAAGTTCTTTAGGGTAGACATCAGTCACGAGAAGAATGAAGCTCTGAATTAATAACCAACGCATGCGCAAAAATAGTTATCCCGCCGGACAAATTGAAATCAGGCCACTACCAATACTGATTTATTTTGGGTATCAACTTCATTATGAATCCCACTTAAAATCATTCATTTGTCCAACCTGCTCTTCTCTAAATATAATTTGGCCAATTCTAGATAACCCATAATTCCTAAATGAAATCAAATTCAGTTTCATAGTCTGTATAACCTCTCTTAAACATTTTTTAACCTATTCCTGAAACAATATTCCTCTAACCTTTCCATAATGATCAATTATGACCTATATTATCGTATATTTGTGTGCGTCTGATAAGTTCTACACTTGAAACATTCCATTTGATTGGTTTGCCGCTGGTATTAATTACGCAATATTGCGAAATTTTAGCGATGTTCATTTTCACCGCAATCTGCCACGTGTAGACTCGCATCGAAATTGAGATTGTTTCTATCTCAAGTGCGTTATCGCTTGGCGCAATTCAAGCGTGTAATTGCTTGTAATTTTGCGTGTTATCAAGTTTATGTTCAATAACATAATATAGACTATCACATATAGCCTGATGTTTCCCGAATATGATATTTTTATGTTTTATTGCAAAAATGTGATGGGAAAATGTTTGTGGTGGCAGTGTAGTGGTAGTATTCTTTTCTTCTCTTTCCAAGGAATGCTCGTAAATGTTTAACGTTCAATACAAGAATATAAATATTGGAAATGGTTGTAGATGTATATACTGCACTAGATATAAAGTACATGTATATACCGCATCTTAATTCATTTTTTAGGAGGTACATATTTATTGTCAATTTTAACAGATAATAATATATGCATATAATATGGATAATAAAATTTTTATTAGAATATATGAGTAAATGGGAAATAAAAAAGAGAATCTGAAATTATCAATTTAATGTTCCAGGGCGCAATAATATCGTTGTTTCTAATTATTCTAGTGATATTTTTCAACTATGGAATGGTAAAGCACGTAATAATCCATTAACGAGATTAAAATCAATTTGGTATTATCCATTTTGTATTGCTAGTTTTGCGTAGATCAGTGGTTTTCAATGGGTTCAGTGGTCCCCTAAGGGTCCGCAATGCTGTTCTAAGGGGAGCACGAGAAACGAGTGTTTATTTACTTATATTATAACTGACGGAACTCCTCTCTTCGTCAAAACTCCCACTATAATAACACGTGTCGGTGTTCTATAGAATAATTTTTAAGGGGATGGCCACTTTCGAATTTAAAAATAAACTAAACCCAGCGTTACTGGCTTAGACAACTGTATCTTTAAATCATTCAAATTTCGATGAAAACCTTATCTTCGACTAAGTTTCTACGAGTTTCCACTTAAATCACTTATACCAAATTAGACGAAGAATAATTTTATCTATATAGTCAGATTGGTTATTTCAGTGGAAATTACAAATTTTAAAACTCCTATCGAATCAATTTTTATGCGCTGAACTTGAAATAGCTTCATTATTTTTATTTATCTTCTCCCATTTTCCTCCCATCTGTGCATAACTCGGTAAAATATGGTTTACACGCGTACAAGATTGCATAAAAAAGTAATAATCTAGTTAATATGTATTAGAGTACGGTATGCGGTGGAAGTTGAAGAGCACACAGCAAGACCGCTGTCTATCACGCTACCTGCCGCTGCCGCCCCCGGGGGTGGGCGGTTGGTATTGGTAGCTGACGAAAGGTGGTTTGATGTTGCGCGTCGAAGGACGCCCGCAGGCGGGCGGCAAAAAGGTAACGTGCGGTAATATTGCGAAACACAGCGAGGCTGAAAATAGACATTGCACGAGCAAAAAAAAACATGCCGCCCCCGGCACGAGTATTTGCAGGGTGGTTACGCCACCGACATGTCGAAAGTCGTTTAATAACCGTTTATCTGTCGGTACAACGCAATCGGCTGGTACTGGAATGATTGGCCGACATAGAACTTATAGAAATTCACGATATTGTAGATAAAAATGTGCTGAAAAAGCAAATTGGGCTGCCTATCTCCTCGTGTCACTTTGTGTCATTTATGAGTGAGGTTAGAATTTTACAAAATACATATGAATATCACTGATATGTATTTTGTAATGACATAATGAATTTTTATGAAAAAGATTGACGCAAACATCTTTTGCAATTGTAGTTTTATATACTTAAAAATGCATTATGGATGTGCGACAGGTGTACAGCTAATAATGACTTATCCAAGTTCATCGACTTCCGTCACATTCCAACGCTCAACGACCTAATACAACGTCTGCATAATTCACACGCGTATGAAGACAGAATTTTCGGATGAATAATGCAGAACGTTTCATGACTATGTTTGTTCTAGACTAATTTTAGATACTTCTGTATATTTTTACTCGAATACGTTCAAACAATGATATGAACATCATACTTCCTTATCAGAGTACTGTAACTTTTTTTGCGTGTAAGACAAATTTCTGATTTCTGTAACACTAGTTTCTCGTAACCAAAGTGAAATGGGTTGCCTATCATCAACTTGTCAATGCATGACAAATTTTAAACCTAACCCTGTTTATGATCTGTTTGAAGCACCTACGCGAATCTAATTCCGTTTGGCCGTGAGCATTACTCTCGTTTGTGCGGTGCCAGGGGCCGGGTCGCGGGGTCGGCTTATCGATTGCTGCCGTGTCGCACCCTCCCCACTACACAACCAACCGCCTCCCTCCACGCCACACAGCCCGCCGTGAAATGTAGGTAAAGGCCGCCAACACTGCTACCGCTCGAAAGAGCAGGTGCCAGACGGCAGTGGATCGAAATTGCACATACTGCCGATATTTGCGGATGTAGCCGAACGCATTTCGCACGTCTGCCTGCTGCCTTCTTATCTCTATCGCTGGTCGGCAATAACACGATTACAATCGCACTTGTGTGGGTGTCTATGGGGGGTGGCGCGGCGGCGGCTACGACGATGTGTGCTCATGTTCTCAGCGTCGTTTAGGGGGAGGTGGCGGCGGCTTTCGGCGGCATTAATTTCGCCTTTGCAGGACTTTATCGTCGGAAATTTATGTGTACAAAAACAAATGCCAACATGAATTGCGCTAAATCCACGCCGAAATTAATTCCAGCACGCTCGGCAAAACCTATTGCAAACGTTTGCCCAAGTTATAAATTAATTTATATACTATTTTACTAACTCAATCGGTAATTGCATTCAGTGGAATGCAATGACGTCAGTGCGCAAAAACTAGGTTAGGATTACTTTACTATCACAGGATCATAGAGGCTTGATTGTTTTCGAGGAAGTTATACATTCGGATTACGCTAATCTTATTTCTTATCTTATCTGGAAATTTATTACGCAGAAACTTAAAGTATTAAATTTATTCTTGGGATTATTTCGAGACATTTGGATAAATTGTGTAAACTTGGATGCCTACTGCATTACTCTTACTCTAAACTATTTTAACTTTTATCAGAACGTTAATTAACTTTTCATGACCTTAAATTTAATTTCCTTAAAAACGAGATTACTATTATACCACTATGACTAATTCATAAAAATTTCGTTATTTTGGAAGAATTTATATATTATGATTACTATAATATTATTTATCTACAATTTATTAACGAGAAAACTTGAACGTTCCCTTTATCAAACGATAATTTTACTCCACTATGACAAATTCATATAGAATGCGTTATTTTCTAGGAATTTATTCATTGTGATTACTCCAATTTTATTTGTAATCTTATCGTGTGATTTATTAATTACGAGAAAATTCAATTAGCAAATTTTAAGATGACTTATGAAGGACTTGTCTAACAAGTAAAATTGATTGCCTACTTTCTTTATCATATTCTAACCTATTTTAACAGAAACTTTCCATTCAATTTTCTCATTAACTTTTCATTATTTTTAACTTCTCATTGTATTTCTTAAATTAGTTCTAAATATTCTGCGTTTGTTAATTACTCCAATTAGTGGTGTTACGCATCGTTAATTCTGGTATACCAAATTAGAATCACAAATTACATTTTCAAAACTCATAATTTACGAAATTTTACAAAATATACCATTTGTTATCATTATTTTCGTACGTTGTTAACTCCCGAATGTTCCTAGGTGGCGTAATCAGATTCTCAAACTTTTTTCGTAATTCCCTTAAGTGAGGTCATGTTGCGAGATCATAAAGTCCATTTTCATTTCGCATTCTAAATTAACCCAAAATTGAATTAGTAGGTGATTAAATCATTTGCATTCGTAATAATCGTAAACATGCTTATCAGACTGTTAATAATTAACGTAACTTAGGTAACGGTAGATGGCACATTTGCTTTTAGAGGTTAATAATTTCTCTATATTATTATTGATAGATTGATAGATAGATAGATAGATAGATAGATATATTTTAAAGGACGGTTATGAAGGGGGTTATTAGGATGTCGGAGTTTGGTTATGGTTCGCAGTGCTGTTGTTTCTGCTAATTTAATTATGCGTTTTGTTCTGTTGGTAGTATTAGCTAACAATATCAGTGGATAGTCTAGGATGGGTCTGCAGATGGATTTGTAGATACGAGTGGCCGTTGTGGTGGAAATACCTTCTTTTCCATAGGTTTGAGTTCGAAAATGCATTGCTCTTACATTGACCTGAGTTTTCATGTGCGTGGCCTGTTTTGTAAATGTGAATTTGTTGTTTCAATTCAATACCCAGATATTGAAATGTTTTTTTCGCATGTATGATTACGTTGTCTATGCTGAGGTTGGAAATCGCCGGTGTTATCTTATGATATGGTATAACCAGATGACATTTATTTGGGTTAATATTTAAGTGCCATTTCTTAAACCAATCGTTGATGGTGTCTGTGTGGGCATGTAGTTGGTTCATGCAAGTTTCCATTTTCCGGGCATGTGTTACTAGTGCTGCATCGTCCGTATATGTATATGTATATGTATGAAGTGTTATATTATTATTGATTATAGCAAATTTCTTAATTCATTGTCTGTCCTATCCTTTTATTTGGTAATCACATTAGAGGAAATATCCAAACTTGTATTTTTTATCGTGGACATGCAATCATAAACTTGAAGCTGTATCTCTCATTCTTTCCCTCTGACAATGAGTATAGAATAACTTCGATTCACACCAATAGAAAAAGCTCCGACTTTGTAGTTTTTTCAGACCATCCTTGCAAAAATGTAAGAACCAACATGTTTTTAGAGGTTAACACACTGCTTGAATTTGTATATATTGACAGAATATACTGTATTTAACCTCGTCATTTAACGTTCAGTTTTGGGTCATTCATTATCATTTCAACGAATTTTATTTGCACAACGCAAAAGTATATTATTGTACGTGTACGATACCTGCGTGCTTTTAGCAAGGTAAGCTCGTTTCAAGTTTAGCTCAATCGATTCGCATTAATGAAGTGATTTATCGTTTCGCCGTTTTATCGCGTTCTTGCATGCGTCATACAAGATGGCGGCGGTGACGCCGGTGAAATACACACATTTTCCCGTATTTTTACGCCGATAATCAACGACAAAATATAAATAAACACATACGATTCGCAATGTTTATAAAATAAAATTGAATTACATATATGTTTGAAAATAGATTGTTAAAGGTTAGTTGAGGTTATATAATGCAGTTCCAGATATTTCAAGAGGTTATTTATTTATATTTTAGAGGTTATTCGTTATAGAGTAAGATATATTAATATAGTGTGATAGGCAGACCAAAACACGTGGAAGCCATTTATTTTCCTTGCAAAAAAAATGACGAAAATATTAAGGAGAAGCAACAGTTTATGCGCGTGTTTGTAGTCTAAGAGGCGGTGAAATTGGTCGCCACGGCCGCCACAACCGCTGCCGCCGACTGCCGGAAATAATACAATATCCAAAGTACTTCCAGCACACCCCCGCACAAAAATAAAGGACATTCAGAAAACGTAAATTGCTTACAACTCCCACGATACCGTTTTGCAATCATCCTAAAGATAGCTTAGTGAAATATGTAGTGTTCCTGTTTTCTGGTGTTGCTTCCAACTCTTGAGACTCGCCCATTCCAAGGAATGAACCATTTTCAATAAACATTTTTGGTTATTCAATATGGTAACTTATTGTTTGCTTTATGTATTTCACATATAATTAGGTTAGGTTAAATTTCGTTTGAGTTTCGAAACTCAAAACTGAAACTGATGTGGAATTCGCAATTCTGTCAACAACGGAAAATTTTCCTAGTCCGTTCGTTTACGACTATTTATTTAATGTAAATTAATCTATATCACGGGACCAAGACATGGTTAAGTTTGTGTACGCTAAGATGACTATTTCGGAAGTATTGCCTAGTTTAAGGCCACTTATGACGCACTCGTCTCTAACGTCTCCAACATATACAACACACACCATATATTCATACCCCATGCATACCTTTCTTCCCTGCTCTTTCAGACCATATATTCGAGTTCCTGTGCGATGGATATGGTCCATATATCCTTCACCGATCTCCCGTTCCCCATTCCCTTCCGTTCCTCCTCAAATCTTGCAAGCTTACTGACAGACTCCTATTTAATTACCATTTGTCCCACTTTCTTGCAACACAACCTAGGGGTGGATACCTACCTTATCCTAATCAGTACAGGCTTAACTTCTAAATGATACTAGGTTATTCTAGGTTAATATAACAACTTTTAACCCTGAGAAAAACATGTCTCATCTATAATTATATAAGTAGTACATATTTAAAGTAATTTAACCTACCAACATTTCTTCCAAGGAATAAATCAACGGTGTAAAACCTAAAACATAAAATCTACAACTAAATCCTTATGCTTATGTGAAATTATAAGAATGTAAATGCGAAAATATTTGGCGAGTTTGTATAATGCGAAATTAGATCCCATTCGCGATGCCCAGGGTCTGACGAGCACCTTCGTGTCCCGGCCGTTCATCCTCCTGATACGCCCGCTCCCCCTGCTGTTTCTGCAGAGCTGCAAGCTTCCACGCCCTCGGCGTGAATGGGATGAACCACACAACCAACCACCACCAACCCCACAACCCTAGCACCCACTCTGATTTCGCGTTCGTACCGAGCCACCAGCACCGCTGGCGTACGTATTCTACATTAAACATTGACCTAGATTCGTCCATTCAAGTTCAACGCACATTCGCCAAACCCGAGCGCTTGCCGCCCCTCATACTTTCTGGCCGCCTCTTCCGTACTTCTGGCCGAGCGCAGGCCGACGATTGGCGATTTAGGGTCAGAAAGTGAGCAGATAGCAGTCAGAACCGCGGGCAGAAAGGCGCAAGGACATATTCAGGTAAAGGTGACAGGCATAAAATAGAGAAATTGCTGAAAATAAAAAAGCGGTACGATGCGGTGGTTTCAGGGAGAAAATGACAAGTTGTAGTTGGCAGAGTTGGAGTTGTTATTTCAAGAAGGGTAGGTGGGGTCCTGGAAATGATTAGGAATTGAAGCAGAACACAGAAAATTAAATAAACTTTACCTAGAAGGATTTAAGTTTAATTAACCAATAATATAGGTGGATTATCTAACTAAACTTGCCTTACAAAAGTTTAAATACATTTAGTCCTAACCTCAATTCAGTCATGTATCATGTAACAACAAAATAAAACCAAATGTAACATTTTGAGTAAAAAAGAGGTATATGTTACTATTATATACTATATTAAATAATCTAATCTTTCCTAGGCATACATTACTAACCAATGAAACATGGTTGTGCACTATCATTGAGAATATATACATATTAAATATACAAGGTGTGTCTAAAAAAATCGTCTGTCAGTACCAAACTCACCCATGACAGCCACTTGCCTACAAGGTGGCGAAGGAATCGGCCTTGTTTGTTTGATTTACCAAGCATCGACTGCTATGGTCATTAGCTCTATTCAATTCTTGTTCTATGTAATTAGTCATATTAGAAGCTAAGCTAATTGATAAGAAGAAGAATTCACTTTACTATGCATCCCCACCGAGAATCGAACCCGGGACCTCGTGGGCAGTACTCATCAACCATACCACT
>WSZQ02084591.1:0-15924 GCA_019419845.2 Weissflogia rhopalogaster
TTAATTGCCAAACGCAATTTTGTGCCATTAGTCGTCGATAATTCAAACATCTATTAATCCCAAATTGCGCATTCAACTCGTTAAACACAATTTACTGGGAATATCGATCTAATTGTAAAATGGAAAATTTGGAAAGCTAAAATCCAATTCAAGTTTTATTTTGTATTTGTCTTTCTAAGAAAACCTTCTTCCGGTTTACTACAGGAATTCTTTGATGATAATGATGATGGCATGACCAGAATGCATTTTCTTCCGCTCTCAATTACTGACGTTCACAGCTCAGCGCAAATAAATCATGCAGGAATGCGCGGGAAATGTGCGGCGGCGAACGAGATCGGCAACTTGTAGTTCTTTTTTCGCAAACAAACATTCACTAAATGAAGAGATCACGCAGCAGCGGGAAGGGAGCAACACAATGCTTTTAATTAATAGGTGCACCAACACAATGGGCATTCATTACGTTTAATGTTTCGTCGCTGCTTACAGAAGTGATGAAAAATTGTTCATTTGCTTTGTACCCAAGCGCTCAGACTCAGACTAATTAATCCTGCTGCTAATTTATGTTAAAACACTGATAAGGGTTTTTACATCTTAATTAGAGTGTGTTAGGTCTAAATAGCGTACATTTTGAATATATTGTTTTAGTTTATGTATAATCATGTTTCATTGGATGGATCACATCAGGTTAAATCATTTCAGTTTCCCTAAATCTTTTCGCTTACATTAGTTAACAAGCGGTTTCTGAAAGTTTTCTAAATTTTCGCTTAAATTGAAGAGGTTTCACTTATATTTTTCTGTTATGTTTAGATGTGCTCAAATGACTTATTTTTGCTAAAACAAATCGGGACGTTATTTTTGGAAATAAACGCTAAAAATATCCCTTGCTACATCGATGTATCTTCATGAAAAAATGCGTTTAAGAGCATCGAGAGATCAATAGCTGCAACGATTTAGGAACTAATATAGGATTTCTGGACTTTTGGCAAATATTCGTGAAGTATGTGAATAACATGTTTAGGTGTGCTAAATTGACTTATCTACGTGAAAAAAAATCGAAAAGTTGATAGGAGCAACTGTTCAAGAATTGACATGCGATTTTGGAACTTTTGACAAATATTCACTAAAATATATGAAAAAAAAAACGTATTTAGATGTGCTAAATTATCTTATCGATTTTGGGGAATATTCGCTAAAATATAACAGAAAAAAAAACTTATTTCGCTAAAAAGTGCGTTTTAACACATTGTGAGATCTGTTGAGGTAACGGTTTGGGAGTTAACATGCGATTTTGGAATTTTTGGGAAGTTTTTGCCAAAAATATAGGGAAAAACGTGTTTAAAAATGCTCAAATGACTTAGTTTCACCAGCAATTGCATGTAAAGGATAAAAGGTGAGATAACGCAACTTATTATCGCTAAAAAGTGAATAACATCCAGACCACTCATTTCTTGGTGCGTCTGATTACTCCGAAACATGTGTGGCTTTTCAAGTTTTATTTTAGCTATGGAGGGACTTATCACTCATATTTAGGCATAAAATAACCCAGTTTAACCTGCTTTTGTCGACTCTGATTCCTCTGAAGTATGTGTTGTCCTTTGATTTCTAGTTTCAGACATTGAGGGACTTTCCGCGAGGGACTTATGTTTAAAGTTCTTCATAGAAAAACAAATTATGTTAATCAACTTTGGTTTTTCAAATCGTCTCCCTCTTAGTATTCGTAATTATATTTCTTCTTCATTTTATAATCCTTCTAACTATGCTATTTCTATTACTTGCATCCAGTACCCAAATTTATAACACCTGAATTCACTAATCCGAAACGTAAACTGTTTTTTCAAATTGACTAATCTCTTCATTCCCGTAATCACCTACCTTCTAAGAATCTCTCGAACATACCCTTCAGGTAACGTACCATTTCTGAACAGGTGATCTCGACCAATGAGATCACCCTCGGACCGCCTTCCTGCTTTTCCTATAAAAACCCAAATCTTTCACTTCCTCATTAGTCTGTCTTGGCGAGTCTTTGCTAATCAGTCTATTCTTTCTACGGTGTTAACTCGTGTTCTTGTGTTGTATTAAGTGTTAAAGTTTGTTTGTGTTTCATAAACTCCTGTATCTTATTTCAGAACGCCGAACACTGACGCTTTTGCATATGCATCCGCAAAACGAATTTCACTACATGTCATGATTGTAATATCCGTCCAAATGGTCATTTCTGTCATATTCTGCATTGGCGCTTTATGTTTGTTGTAGGGTCTTTCTAGGACACCCATCCCTGTGTGGGACGTATGTCACTAATGACCTATGGGAGAACATGCTGGCTTGTTTGAGACGTGGCTTATTTTCTTCATTATGTCGTAAACAAATAGTGTAAATCTTCGAAATGCAGTATTCCACCAAGGGATGTGGACTTATGGTGAGGGGAGTGGCCTATGACAGGAAGTGGCGGTTAGCATCTTGCTAACAAATGTAACAGCACTGACGTTTATCGAAAATGTGAATATGGCCGAATCATACGAAAATTACCGACGATCGTAATCAATAGATTCTAACCTGCTCATTCCATTATCAACCGTCATGCAATGTAATTACTTGCACTCTATGTATATCTAAAGTATTGTGGTGCGTGACTTTCCTCTACCATATTATTCATGATTTATTATTCATATTATTCATGATCAATTTTAGCTATATATCGATCATAAATAAAAGCAAGAAAGATATTTAAGCGAAAAATTATAACAGTTTTGAAACTTGTGCTAGACTTTTCGGCAAACATTTTTTTTCCGAAGATGAATATGAAAAAGTTGCACAAACGATCTATAAAGCTGTACATTGCTTTAAAATTGTCGAAAGATGATTTTCTATGAAAAATGCTTCGAGTTTGGTGAACGTTGTAAGATAACTCCTAGTGAAAAAGTCGCACCTACGTACAATTATGACTAGATGGCATTTTCGTAAGTTACTTTCGTATTCTCAAAGTCATATTCGTACAGAGCAGCAAGAACATGAGTAGTACACCAAATTCAAACTGAAATTGCTGTATAAAAACAAAACACATGCATCATGAGAAGAAGGTTTTCATAACTTGTCCATGTACACACTTGTGATGATGGTGAGCAGGCGTACGATTCCCAGTATTTGAAGTAATGAACAAACATGAGTAGAACGAATAATTAGTACGAAAATTAAGCTGCCTAACATTTGTAGTAACTCACTCCATTCCGAGCGAGAATAAAACGTCAGACAAATGCAGTGCTATTGATTGTGTTATATTGGCATAATTAGTAGTGAAATAAAACATTGTATAACTTTAATAATGTTATCTGGCAAAAATTAGTTTGACTCTAAGTCTACATGTGTGATAATAATTTCCGTTCTTTGTTTTATAACAATTTTAGTTGTAATATTTTGTTTCGTGAGGATAAATATCTCAAACAAAAATATGGATAGCTTGTTGAATTATTTTTAATTGTTATTATTGAATATATTGAGATATAGATAAAGCCTATGTGATAGTTGCATATCTTAGATTTTAGTTCAACCTGCTGCCATTTTGGGCGCAATCCAAACAAACCGGCCAGAGTGGGGCATCTTACATGATCTGTGATTCCTACTGCCCGTCAATGATATAATTTAGATTATTTGAAGATACATCATGTTACATAATATTAGGTTATGATAATTAATACTAAATTACTATAGCTTAGTTTTTCCTTACCGACAGGACGAATCACCGATACGTTGATCTGAAGCTGTCATAGATGCGAATTTATCCTGAAAATAGAAAATACATTTATTAAGCATGAAATATTTATAACTAAAGATTACAACAAAAATGTCATAATCTTATCTCTGGGGTATTCAATTAAATTTTCAGCCTGCTATAAATTGAAGTGAGATAACACCATCCAGACATTTTCACTTTAATCATCAAAATTTATGGCTTTTGTATGCAGTGTGCGCAATTAATCATAATCCATCTAATAAACACACTATCATTCAATCTTTCCACTGTCTAAATAATTTATGAATTCGATTGAATTGATTTTGATGAGTCTTAATGAATTAAATAAATGTTAGACACTCATAAATATCGCCGTCAAACAAAAGCCTGCGCCTGCATGCGCTAAGATAAGCAACAAGGAAGAGAATCAAAAAAATAAAATCACGAAAATAAACCCCTTCTAACGTCCATCGAGAGTTATAAATCTCCGACGCAGAGGGCCGCAGAACGCACACCCCTCTAGCATACACATAGACATGTACACTCCCCTTGAGGTCAGCGCATTTACAGGTCGCTTCCTTATTCACCCGAGACGTAGTGTTATGTGCTTCCTTCTGCCGACAAATGCTTGCGATTCCTGCGGGTTACTTACGCCAGCTTAGGCCAGCCTTTCAGCTAGGTGGTCACGCTCACTGACAAAAGCTTTTTTCCTCCTGCGCCTAGCGCGCGGTTTTTCTCTCTGCTGGATTTCGGTCGGATCGTAGATTACTTGTTGGCATGTTGGCAGCGTGTTTATGTTGTTTCTGCTACACTATAGTAGAGATAGAGTTTTTTGTTTTTATGTGTTGGATGAAATTTATCCTCCAACACGTTTTGGGGATCTTTGAAGGGTGATAGACGTTCATAGCCATGGACTCATTTCGTAGATTAAATTACTAGACAATATTTGTGTTTTCTTCATTATTACAACAATTCCAGTTTGGTGATAATCATATAGATATTGTGAGATAGCTGCATCAAAAGTTAACCAGGATTAAAACTTGTACAGTGAAACCCGCCCTATACGGAAAGTCAGGGGCCAACCATGATTACAGGTGAATGCGATTCATCAACGGTTGGGAGGGGGGATATAGCATTATTAGAGTTAGGAAGGGTAAAGTGCAAAACATGTATATTTATAAATAAGACCTGAAAGAATGTTCCATTATAGGCACGATAATTCGTATGCTGAAGGTTATGTATAGGGCAAGTTCCTTTGTATTACGAAAACAATTTCTGGGTCTAGGGCTGTTCATCGTCGTTCATACCAACGTCGGGCACATCTCCGCGGGCAGACCATAGTGGGTACTCATCATCATCGTAAAACGCTTGCTTTAATTATGATATTATCATCGAAATAATATTATTTAAATAAAATCTAATTGGTATACAAGTGACTATAATGAATGTGGATCTCCGCTTGGAATGATACCAAATTTAACATGAAAATGTAATTTATTATGTGTTATTAACATGTTGATTTCATCGTTTTCAAAATATATATGGTAAATAGAATTACATATATTTCAAAAACTATATGAAATATTTCAAAAATTCAAAAAGAATCTGGTAGCTAATGTAATAATCATTAATACTGTAAGTTTTTATAATAATTAAAGGAACCGTTCATGTTTTATAATGCTGACGATGAAGTGCCCTCACGATGGTTAGCCCGACGTAGAAGCCCGACGTTGATTTGAACCACGATGACCGGTCCGACTAAGCAATTTCTTTTTCCCAGTCACGTACGATACGTTTTAAGGCGTTTCCGGCGAAGGACTAATCGGAGCAAGTGGCCCTTTGGAAGAGGAGCAGTTATGTTGGTCGTGGCTCACCCAGGATCATCTTATCTTTACCTTACTCCCTTGGAACTTCCCATTTAGGTATATCAGGAGGCTATGCAGCATATCCCATCATACCTGTATTTCCTATTTCCTCTACTTTTTTTCCTCTGGAGCACCGTTCTTATGTAGTTTGCAATAATCTGCAACTAACGGAACTTAACAGCCTTTTTCTTTTCCAATATCCATGACTTTTTTATGTGGAATATACATGTATATATCTTTTTGTTACGATCTCATGACTTTTAAGGATTAAGGGAATAAGATGCATATTCCCCCAATACAAAACTTGAGCGAGGGAAGTTAAAATATTGACATCAGTGTTATGATAACAGATACCTTATGTACGTTTAGGAACTATTGATATGTTCAATTCGGTGTTTGTCAATCTATTATTTCTTAATTTTATTTTTTTATTTAACTCCAAGAGTAAGCGACAATCTGTCCTAGGACAATACGGGTTTATTTTGATTTCTACATGGCATGCAGACATTTGCTAGCAGATTTGGGAGATTCCTTGACGGAATTTAGTCGAATATCGCGTTGAATAATGTCGTTGGAGATGTAGTATGGTGCGTTGACTTTGGCCCTCAGTACTTTATTTTGGAATCTTTGGATAATTTCCAGGTTTGATTTACTTACCATGCCCCAGAGTTGAGAGAATGCTATACGTCCATTTGGGTTTCAATATTGATTTGTATAGTAATAATGTATTGTCCAAGTCTAATTTGGATTTTCGACCAATATATCTTTAACCAATATAGTCTTAGCTTGAGACCAAGATGATTGCATTTTGTAAATATATGTTTCTGCAATGTAAGACGACGATTAAATATTATGTCGAGATATTTAGGAACATATCGCACATATTTAGGCATAAAATAACATAGTTTAATCTGCTTTGACCGGTTCTGATTCTCTTGAAGTGTGTGTTGCCCTTTGATTTCTAATTTCAGATATTGAAGGACTTTCCGCACTGTCTTATGTATAAAGGTAATTCGGTTCGAGCGTCGTTTTGTGGTTCAAATTCCTCTGAAACAAGTATTTTACCCTTCTATTTTTTGGTCTAGCTATTATTACAAATTTTTCCTTAGGGAGGAACGTCTTCCAGTTTTGAAACCTCTGCAACATTTTCTGTGTTCTTCCCTGGTTTGGGAATCAATGATTACTGCAACTTTCCAGGAGAATGGGAAGTAATTTAGTTTTAGAATTGCAATAAACACGAACGTTAGAAATGTATAGTATTTATCCGGTAGTTCTTGTAGGACCTTGCCAGTGATAAGCTCGACGTCTGGAGCTCTCTTGTCAAATTATGAAAATTCAATAATTCTCATTAGATATTTTGTTAAATTATATCTTTGATTATTACTAAAGAAGGAAGTTAAGCCGAGAACTTCAGAAGTTTCACTGATCCCAGATCCCTAAAGTCGAGCAACGTTGACAAGTATTCTATTGTTCTGAGAAATGACTACTGATATTCCTTGTTCTTCGACTATAATGAACCGATTCCTCCATGGAACAATATTCATTGTAATGTCCTATCTTTTATCATCTATATTCTTTCTCTAATATAAAGGTTTCCTCATGATGCTTCGAGTTTGCCCTCCAGCAATGAGGCCTTTTATTCGCACGACCATGAAGTAATTCTTTCCAATTACAATTACGTGGCAAAGCGCGCTTTACCGCCGGTGCGGCAACAACACGAAGGCGTAGTGCACAGGTCGAGAATAACCGCCTCTAACTTGCTTAACTGCTGATTCAATTATTGCTCGTTACGGGGCGACGCAACGACATGCCTGCGAATTGTGCTAGCCCCGTGGAAATTGGTAGGTTGGTCTTGTTAGGACATTCCTTTTGGGTTTTTGTTAATAGCCTTCTACTTGTACAAGCATTGACTTGATGTTATGTCTAATTTTCTAAAGGTTTTGTGGAATTAGAAAATACTACCATTTTTAAACCTAAAATAGGATGTTGTAAAACGAGCATCTAGCCAAACAATGTAAACATTTTTCTAAATATTAAGCTTGCAGTTTCTTTGTTCCAAACTTTTTAATAATAAAATTACTCACCACAGACTATGATTAAAATTGCAGAGAAAGAAAGCCAGAGCTTTTTACACCGTCCACATCAACATTGTAGCAGCAACCTTTCGTAATATTGCAGCTTTACATTTTTTACAATTTTTTTATCACGATGTTCAGCTCATGCGCTTTGATCATTGCAATTTTTATCCTTTTGTTTTTCAACGTGTTCCAGATTTAGTGATTTCAGTCCTGTAACAAAAAATAGACATAAATAAATCATACTTCAAAAGGAGACCGACAAATCAAAGCAGGAGATATACAATTCAATATCACGGTCTTTCCAACATATCTATCTGAGGTGCTTTATATCTTTTCAAAGATTAATGATGCTGCATGGCTTGAACTAAGGCCAAACCCATTTAATATTTTGGCAACGTGAAATAACTGCAACGAATGTTAGCAGTTGTTTATCTTGAGTTATTTCCTTTTTAGAAATTACTTTGTAGAAATATTACTTGTATTAAATGTGTTAAACAAGTACAAATCTGGAAAGATATCACGTGCCAACAAGTATGTCAATCATGCTTTGATTGGTATCGTGCCTAAGGTAGTTGTGGGTGTGTTTAACTTTGGTTAAACAGCATAAAACGTGCCACCAATCAATCAATCAAACTCGCATACGTGTAGTGCAAATATTTCATCGTGAAACTGTTTATTTTATGGGTTCCCGACGTAACCAAACGAAACTTAAATACAAACATGCAATTGTTTAGATGAAGTTTTATCAATTTAATCACAGTATTTAAACATTTGTAGAAGTTTAAATAAAGGATATATTAAACAAATATTTGAAATGGTATAATGACATCAATAATGTTTTAAACTCTATTTTAGAAAACATTTTTCCCGTTCCCACATTTTATTGCATTAAAAATGAGACACGAACAAAACAAATACATCATGAAACTATGACACATTTCGCCGAGTATAAATTCACCGCGTATAACTTCCCTTGGCACGTAAGCTGTCGCTCATCAACAATGTGCATTTTAATAAATGTCAAGCGTACATCTTTCCTGTGTAATCCGACTCATGCAAACTTGAAATAATTCGACAATACAGACGTTATATGAGATTTGTACATTTTGCAAAAGTTAGGCCATAAAGTTGGATATTATTGACGTATGTTTGATGTGGAATAGGAGTGCCTCAGTTTCAAATTATTTCAGTATTAAAATAATATGACTGCAAAAGCATATTCATAATGAATTGCACGCAAGTACCACTTGTGCATTGTGTGTTGCATAAAAGAGTAGCTTCAAGTGCGCTACTCAACGACAACCAGTCACACATAATATATTATTCTCTGCCATTATACTTTATACCATACGAAATGTTAATTTTAGAACACTACTATTCTAGTATAATACTTGTCATTTTATAAAATACACTAACTGCATAAAATCAAAATTATAAAATGTAGGTGTGTGAAAGTTTAATTTCATAAAATTAAGCTATATAATGAATATGTAGTTTCAAACTAATTAGGATTAAAAAAGAGCTTGATCAATAATTCAAGAAGGAGAAAGTAGGCCAACATGGCCATATATATGCACGCAATAAATGAGCGTGAAACATTCGCGACATGTTCACCCGAAGCGTGAATAAATAATGGATATATCAACCCCATTGTCCTCAGCCTAATTCGCTGCAGCAAGCCCTCAATATGATGTGTCACGTGTGACAATTCGCTATGGGCTTCAATTTGCGCGTTTTTAGGCGCGAATATAAAATCCACGCGGCTGAAGCACATAAAAATATCAGAAATAAAGGTGGAAATGATAAAAAAGCCAAAACTGTCAATGAAATGTGGCCTCCCTTCATTTGCGAAAAGTCATTAACTGCGACCCATCGGACGGCAGAAAAGCACGCTGAAATAATGCTTGTAAAGCTGTGCACTCATTCTGAATTCCTGGAATGTTATTTTAGTTTTTGACAATAAATTTACGAAACAAAAGCTTTTTAAACCGAGTCTCACTTGGTATATTTTATGAGAGCGTTTTAAAAAAGTTCTTTATGATAATAAAGTAAATATATTTCAAATAAATATTTTAAAAAGTTATTTAAGCTTTATATTAGATCTGATTGAATTAGGAGGTTTCCCAGACATTTTATAGCTGCGCCTCCTTATTTAATACACTTTTTAGGCAGGTTTAAAAATATTTTCTTCGATCCTTTCAGTTTCCGTGATTTCGTGATAATGTACACAGGTATGTGTATTCAAGAATGTTGCAAGCAGAACTCCCCTTAGTCCAGTCCAGTGTTTACCAAGGTTTTTTCGCTCGAAAAAGAACATTTTTCATAAAAGCGATAAAAATATTATTAAATATTATAATTAACAAAAATATATAAGTCAGTATGCAGACCTGTCTTGGAGTAACCGCGCATTCTATTTACCAACACCACTAGGAGAACTTTAAAAAAATAGCTGTAGCGGTAACTTCAGCACTACGGACAATCACAAAAATAAGACACCCCCTTAATCCTATCCACAATCCCCCGAATCATTTAATATACAAAAAATGCAAGTTACAACATATTTACACAAGGCACAAAGAACTGCAATGCAAGGTCAGAGCAAACCCATTTGCATTCCATCTATACCATACCCTCGCTTCAAAACCCCACTTCCAATCCTCCTTGATTCTATAAACAATCTATCTATAGCATTCCATAAAATCAAAATCCTTTCTTATAAGTTTCTCCCAATTTTATCTTACATGTTAAAATTTGAAATAGTGTAATAATTATAAGCTGTTATTATAATTAATTTGCTCATGCCTGTCATAAAAAGCACACTAAATTCCAAAGGATCCGTGCGTTCGATGACTGCTGACCACATTTCGGCGTATTCTCGGCGTATGTACAAAAAAAAAAAAAGAATTCTTCTTCTTATTGATAGTATTAGTGTATAACATGACTAATTACATTGAAAAGGAATTGAATAGAGCGAATGAACATAGTCTATGCTCGTTAAATCAAACAAAAATTGGCAATTTCAGTTTTTCGTAATATGTTTTCATAGTTTTCATAATAGTTGTCTTCCTGATGCTAACATACATCAATCAACATTCTGAAGTGAATCTTTCAATTGTTTTAATATTGGAAATTATGTATACAACAAAGGGTAAATTTATATTTTTTGAGAGAGTGAGGAGAGGAACGATGCAAAAAAGGTTGCGAAACCCTGGTTTACTAGTTTGGAAACTTCTGGCAGAGACATGCCATTCTGCCAGAATTTTCGGGATAACAATATTTATTACTTTTGGGCATGTGGCTAATCCAGGGTCAAATATGCTTTGCAATGATAAACACAGATCTGGGACTCCATTCTACGGTAATAATCTAGAAATTTCTGCATTTTGTAGAAAGTATCCTAGTAATTTATACAGCTGCCTTTACCAATGAACAACTTCTCAGTCTTTTATTTGAAAGTTAACTAATTAAAGTAAATTTAATTTTTTTTTATAGTTATGGATGTTTTTGTTTGCATTTATTGTTATGTATTTATGTGTTATTATATTGTCGGCTGTAAAGTGTTGAGTATCGAGGTTCATGCCAATAAAGGTCACATATATATGTATTTGAAAGTTATCAGATTCTCAAATATTTTTATCAACTTAAGATTACATTAACATACGAGGTCTATGAAATATGATATTACAAATGTTTCTTAAATGTTAATACCAAATGTTATACAACGTCCATGAATATATTAGAAATTAACATTAGACAATACCAGTTTGATTAAACTTGAGTATCCACTAAACCATCTACCACATTGTTATAATAATAACGTTAGACATAAATTTATGGCTTGTATATCACAAAGCTTAGCAGTCAAGCGGAGCTACCAAAAACCTAAGACACTATGCGGTATGGTAGAGAAAATCGTAAAACATAATTTTATCACCACTTCAAGTTGATGGCTGAGTATGACAAGATGGCGTGCGAAAAGCAACATATTCACTGACGATACCATCGATTTTCACCATTTTATCCCCGATTTGATATTGCGCCAACTTTCGCTGGAAATAATGATCAAAGTTCGCATGAATCACCTTCGGTTAGTCGACTGGATGGTCATTGCCACGTCGTGGTCACAATGGTGCACACGTTCAATAGAATTATCCAACTCTCTCGGTCCTATTCACAGCCAGCGAAGGCTATATTGTCGAAAAGGGCGTTCGATAGCGAGTTATCAGCAGGCTGGGATTGTGTCGATCAAGAGGACCAGGTTTCGACGTATTAATGAACCAGCAGCGCATTGAAACAGGACATTACGCGTCACGTAGCACATCATTCGATCCGAAAACCGGAGGTTGCTTTTACCACCGAGAGATTGGAGACAAAAACGGCTTATTTCCCATTTTTTAGCATTACTGCGGGCTAAAAGTTTTATATGCTTGGTTTGTAGGCAATATTGTCACGTTCGTGGACAAATCCTTGCACATGTGAGGATTCGCTACACAATAGTAAAAAATTCCGTACTGGGCGCCAACAACGCGCCGGGAATACGAAAATAGTGAAAATGACAAAAATGGCCGGCGCGCAGTAGGATGCGCGTAAATGGAAAATGGTAAATTGCGGAAGCACAGTAAATGGCAAAAAAAGAAAGGAGAAATGTGCACATCACGTGCCAGTGTGCAATCAGTGGCTTTTCTAAGCACAGTTCAGAATCACTCCGTCGAAAACACATACAGGTTGAATTTTTTATTCAGATACAACTTTTATAGATTCTAGATTTCAGTTATGTCTGAAAATTATTGCTTCATTCTGCACTATATTTTAATAACTAAGAATAAGATGCGCTCTGCTTTTAAAATATTTTGTACGCAAATATTGACAACATTTAGTAGAAGAGATCGAATTTAAAACTAGGACCTAAACAAAGATTTCGACATAATATTTGTCCTGCAAAAGACACAGGAACGAGAATATCGCTGACCCGAACTAACTATAAAACGAACCAGGAGATCTCTCAAGCATTAGATGTACTCAACAATGAAAGCAAAACGACAAACGAGGAGCTGGTAGAAGAATTATTTACGAATTATCAAACTGACAATTATCATCGTCAATCACAAACTAGCCTATCCTGAATTTAATAGTTCTACGATTTGCCTCTTCAATTTTGTTTTTTTATCTGTTGCTTGGCAGTTGTGTAAACTCTCGATAGGAGGTTGGCAAAAATAGATGTGGTTTAAACACAATAGTTGATACAAAATTTTAGTGAGAAACTACGAACAGTGGGTCGAATGATTCAAATTTACGGCAATTGAAAACTACAGTGAAAAGCAATGGAAACTTGCGCAGTATAACCTAAGTGTTATCTATGTTTTTTTGCAAAATTAAATAATAAGGGATATACGTATAGAAAGAATGTATAGTTTGCTACTCCGGCGATGCTGGGGGATTTTCATGATCAACTTCACTGATTCTCAATAGCAACCATATAACTTTGAAATATCCACAAGAAAAGCCAAAGCATTGGTCATCACATACCTCTTAAACGATGTAACCTTACAGTGAACGCCACTCCTCCCGAACAAGTTAAATCCTATACACAACTTTGGGCGGAAATAATAACTAACCTCGATTCAGCAAAAGAGATACAGAGGTCTGACTATAGAGGGACGCAAGTTTCGGCATGTCTTACTTCCACAATATGGAGAAACAAACATTTCTTAGAAGATACGTAAACCAGGGTATATAAACCATGCGTCAAACTGTTACTTACTTACGCACCTAAGACTAGGTCTGTCACAAGCAAAACCAAGCAAATGTTACGAGTAGCCGAAATGAGAACACTTTGTAACGCACGTGGTACGCCAAGGAAGCGAATTGATACCGCGTTATAAATAAATTTATTTTCCGCCTAAGTTATTAATGGAAAGGGTTTCAACGATTTAGTTTTGAATAGGCTCATTGTCAGTGAAAACTAGTAGCTCGAAGACGTTAGTTAATCATTAGTTAATTGCCAAACGAAAAAAATAATGTAATGTAGACGTCGGCGTCATGGTCCCGTAGACACACTGTATGCAAAACTGCGATACAATAATTGCAAAAATCAGCAAGAACGCGTTGATTGTGTCGCGATCACTATTCAGATTCAAGAGAGACTGAAGTTCCCGGTGTTACTCAGGAAAGGAAGACGAACCGCGTGCGGTATCAATTTGTGCACACAAAAAGCCAAACATGCGCACAAAATCGACCGGCAAGCAAAAACTGACCGTTATAACTTCGGACAATCAATGGTTTCGGAGCAATATAGGCGGAACTAAGGGTACAGGACGTGGTACGATGGAGATGAGCTAGCGGAGAACTTGGAACGATTATGTAGTTAGAATGAGCGAACAACGCATCGCCATGTGGGCCAGCCCAACCAAACGCAACCAGACTATTTAGGTTATAGATTTTCATGTTCTTTTTATTAATTTATGTATATTAAATTTCCCATGAATATTCTGAAGTAATTTTGTATACCTTACATGTCCGCACTTAATTTCGAAACTACGGCACCAAAAGGACTGTATTTCCTATTGGCTCATGCACAATAAATTGCACGATGATACCCGCTTAGTTGCTGAATCTTTTGATGATAATACAATTTCTAATCCGTCGAACATAGAAGGTTCATGTTCAATGGAATATTCGCCAAGTATATGCGAAAGTTGTATGCGAAATGTGCGAAAACCCCTTTAGACAAAGGTAGATGTGCATATATTTCTTCTTGGCTCACGAACATTAAATTTCACATGATGATTTTGGATTAGTTGCTGAATCTTTTGATGTAATCGAATTTTTGATACATCGTACATTTTCGGGGATAATCACGATCAAAGATATATTCGCTTGTAAATTTTGTACGCGCCAACATGGAAATCTAACCGGAGCAACTGAGAAAGACGTGGAGTCTAGAATTCAAAAGGCAAGGACACTCTTCGTTACTCTTTATAAACATTCACTAATAAATGTCTGCGATGTATCGTGAAAGTATTCGGGCCTAATGAAATACCAATCAATGATCTCCTCACGCGCACAAATCAAAAGGAAATTGTAAGGGAGATCAAATTACGCAAATGGCTGTGTTCCGGACATAGGCTCCGATGGTCAGACGGAAACGCGGCGCGAGGAGCCATAGACAGCAACACCCAGGCGTCTAGATGAATAGGCAGACCAAGACCAACCTGGAGTCGTACTGTTCGAAAAGAAGTAGAGCATATGAACAAATCTTGATAGGAAATCAAGCCGAGTGGCAGCAAACAGAGTACGATGGCGCGCTTTAGAGGAAGGTCCATGTTCCATTTTGGATCCACGAGTCAGCATCCAGACTTAAATCTCACTATGTAACGGCGCCTGATATCAGAATCTTACCATGATTTTTGGTGTGCCTCCCTAGAGTGGTTTTATACGTTAGTTCGAAAGTTTTCCAATACAATAAAACAGCTCCGCAACCGAAGAAAACGCAACTTTGATTTTTTCTTCGGCTAGTAATGTTTCTATCATCCAGCAGTCGTGGTTACAGCTTGCTTCACTAGGAATTCCAAGTCAATCACTATTGAAGCGTTAATGCTACATACATCTGACAGCTAAAGAATATGTTATTCAAAGTTACAAAAATTGTAATAATATCCACATGCAGATGACCCAGCCATTAAATCGCACAGCAATTCCTTGAATAGAAGCTACGAACAACTGCAATCGCACAGCAAAGCTGGCTTCAAAAATGCCATCTATCCATTAACGTGGGAAAATGTCAACCATTACTTCCGTAGCATCGAATAAATGATAGCTCACCTAATATATTCCTATACGGATCTTCAGTCCAAGCGTTTCCTTTTATAAAATGTTTAGGAATAGTGTTCGACTCCAAACTTTCATTCAAAAGACATGCATCATACATTAAGGCACAAGTTGTAGCCTGAGCGAAACATTTCCGAAGCTTAGCATTTGCTTAAAGGGGTTTCGACAAAGACTGCAACCAAAATCTATAAAACAATTTACAGACCTCTTCTTAACTATTCGTGCATACTATTGGCTAACCCACTACCCTTCAAAATATCACTAAACATTATTATCACAATTTTTAAATTAAATGACAACAATACAATAAGAAGAAAAATAATAAACAATTAAATACACATACAAATAAGAACAAAAACCCAATTTGAGCCCCAGTCTCATACCGCTCTCCTTCTCCTTCTTACATTTACCAATGTGGTGATTGACG
>WSZQ02084602.1:0-15920 GCA_019419845.2 Weissflogia rhopalogaster
GAGAGGGGGAGTAAATATTATTTTTAAATTGTTGCTGAGTGTTTTAATGTAATGTAATAAGTTACTGGCGAAGGAGTTTGTAAGGGTACAGTTAAATGCCAAAATAAAGGTGATCTACTTTTACTATAAAAAGTCCAATATTTGAGTAAACTCAATTTTTAACATTAATTCAAATAATTATGGAAATACTTTCTTAATGCGCAACTTACCGAAGTTAATAAACTATAATCCAATTTCAAAAATCCCTTTGCTGAGTATTGAGTAGTTTGATGAGCAATTTGCATAGAGAAGAACTGTATCTGAAACAAGACGTTTTGATTTAAATTTAATTTAAGCCTAATTTACATTTAAATGCAAAGATACCGGTTATACCTCATCAGTTAAAAAATATTCAATGTTCCACAGTTAATGTGGAACACTTGTCTGTATGTTTAGACTAAAAACGTAAAGTAAAGATTATAAAATATATCACAATTATATATTGGAAAGAAGCTCTTTTAGCAGCATATACGCTTATCAATAACTTTATCATGTGAAAGCCAGTGCTGATAACTACTGAACAGTAAATCAATATGTTTCCAGAATTCCGGACCTTGACAATCAAATTTAAATAAATCAGTTGTGTGCACGACAATGTTTTTCTAATATTTATCTGTTTAATCAAGGGATGTATGGTTTCAAGTTTAGTTATTTCCAGGTATTTTTATACCGCTAATGCACCAGATTGTTCATAATGTTTATTTCTGCATAGCGTGGGAAGGCATGATCCCAAAGGATTGTTTAACGAAATATTTACGTTACGAACATATGTGTACTTAAAGTTTTTGCAATTGTTTATACTCATAGTATTGTTACTACTCATGTGCGTACAAAATCCCATTTCACATATTTCTTTCAGTGAGACATCGTCGCAGCCATCAGGAGCGCCCTGAGAATGGGACTATCAAGTTCCAGTAATGCCAGATGGACAATATAACACCGGTATACGACTTCAACTGTGACTTTACAGTGGCGATTAAACCGCGCACGAATGCCATCACCGAATTCGAAGAGATAACCGAGGACAGGAGTAATGTGATCTGGTACTCGGACGCATCGGTAAACGGGGAAAACCACGGCATTGGAATTCACGGGCCAAACTGGAACGAATCCATGGCTGGTTGTAAAGCCCCCTCCATAACTCAAACAGAAATCATGACTATAGAGGCATGTGCCCAGGCTACTGGTTAGCCTACAGACAGGTCATGCCGAGGTCTTGTACCACCTAGCCAATATTGGCAAAGGCGACTTCACAAGCTGCAGACTATGTAAGTCGGAGGTGGAAACAACCGAGCACTTACTCTGCACTTGCGCATCCCTAGCACCGGAAAGACTTTCTTTGCTAGGCGGCGAGCAGTTAAGTCTTGCTGAATTTAAAGGGAAGTCAGTCAAGGAGATTCTAGCCTTTTCGAAGGTTATCTCCGTTATTGGCCCATAGTATTGTTCCATGCACAATAGATCAAAGCACAAATGCTTTGAACCACAAATTTTAGATGGAGGCATTGTATCAAGTCCAATTAAAGCGTCAAGCGGAAATCATTCTTGGCGATTTAGCAAAATTCCCGTCGGTCAAAATTATATAAAAATTACTCACCACATCTTTAATGTCACTAGCAGTATCCCACAATGTGTGCAGGACAGAACCAGTTTCTCGGGCCTGGAAATGATAATAAATATTTTTGAAAATTACTTTGTTAGCAGCGCAATAAAATCAATGGTATATAATAGTGTTCATCCAAGAATGGGCGTGAACCTAACAAGAAGAAAAACTCACAATAACTGGTAATACTTTTAAGTCGTGGATTAAGTCAATACAAAGGAAGATTCCTTTGAATTGCACCAATTCACGTTCAATTACTTAAATATGCATTTTATGAAATCTAATACAGTTCATAATTATCTATATGTAGGTACCAATCAAAGAACATATGGGGGGAGGGGGTAAATAGGAATCATTGAATGTTGAATTGTATATTAGATTGAATATATTCAGCCATCGCACACAAAAAAACTTCAAGTCAACTCACAATCGTGCGTATTGAGCTATTGTCTAGGTGGCGGATAAGACAAGAATGATTAAAATACCTTAAGTTTTCAACCTACATCATCCTACCAACTTATAAAAATATGGAACTGCAAAACATTAGGAAATTGATAATTCCTAGAGCAAAAGATTACAAAATCTCAATTACGCATGTGGCGGCAATCCATTGCCGCACAAACAATATTAAGATCAACAAAACCACAATCACAATCAACATCAATAACCATAATATGCACGTAATCAACATTCGCTGAGACTAAACATAGAAAATACTAACATCTCAAAATCGACACGGCGCAGCAAGATCGCGACCACGTGTTCTGCTGTGACGAACAAAGAAATGAGCGCGTCAGCATTTTCACCTGGTATATATAGTCGACATTCAGTCAGTTAGTCAGTCATCCAGTACTCAGCCGACACCGAAGTCCACCATCAGCGGGCCCTACACCAGCTGCCGCCACCAGAGAGTCCGCCGTCACAGAGATTCCACACCGAGTCTCTCACCGACCGCCTCCAACGACTACACCGGCACCAACAGCCGCCACCGCTAACAGCTGCCGTCACCAGCGAGGCTCAAGTCAACCTGTCTGCCCCGTCGAGCATTACGAGCCGATCGTCTCCAGCGTCCGCCTCCGCCTGGATCTCCTCGTTATCTCAATCTCATTCATTTACTTATTTCATTACATGTATTGTGGTACAATAAATCCCACACGCCAAAAAAACGGAACAGTTCAGATATCTTTATTGCGGCCATTGGTATGAATAATGCGGTTCTACCCACATCGATGACTGTCACGAACCAACGTCGGCGGCCCCTTTTTGTGACGCGGTGAACGCGCCGGGTCCAATCGTCCGTATAAACCACGACTTAATTAAAAGGGGATGTTTCTGGGTGGCAGCCCTGTTGCGTAGCGCGGTGAACGCGCTGGGTCCACATGCAGAAAACGTCCTGAAGATTACAGGCCGACAAGTTACCCGCTGTCTGTGTTGTCGCGTAAGAGAAGGTGTATAAAAGATGTAGCTAATTCGGCATTCGGATAACAACTGATTTTATATAGTAAAAACCTAAACCTTGAAGCCGTTGCGTACCGCCCACACACAACCCTCCTTGCGGTACCACCACTTCCTGGCATTGCTCTGATATCTAGATGATGAGGCTGAACCCGGCCTCACCACGTTTCTCTCGCCTTCGCACACACGCTGGCATTCTCTCTCTCTCTCTCGCCGGGTGTATCTGGTCCCGGGCCTAGGCGCACAAGCCGAGCTGCACCACATGGGTACACGGAGACCCGTCTGGTGGTGAGAAAAGCCAGAGCTCTGCAAGGCGCCAGCTCGTCGCGTCAACCACTTCAATCTCTGGGTGTCTTGCATTCATCGTGTTCATATATTTAATTCTTAATGGCCCAGAGATTATTGAAGTGTGACAAATAGCTCAGCTTTACATAATACTTGGAAGAACTTAACTCTAGACTAAATAGATCGGCGACGTACATAAAAATATGGAAAATTCCATCTAAGACGTGCAATATTAAAAATTTAGGTTATTGCCTTATCAGTGGCTGGAGAACTTACTGCCTGGTCTATTGATTGCTTATCATCGAAATAGTATTGTTTAGATAAAAATTAATTGGTATAAAAGTGTTTGCATCGAATGTGTATTGAAATTCCGCTTGGAATGATACGAAATTTAATATAAAAATGAATTTTATGTGTAATTAGCATCCTAAATTCATCGCTTCCATGTAAGGTATATGGTAAATATAATTACATGTATTTCAAAAACTATATAAGATATTTTCAAAATTCAAAAAGAATCTGGTAGATAATTTTATTTAATCAACAACTCTTTTCTACCACATAGTGGTGAAAGGGATTAGTAACCCCGGCCCGATCTGGTCTAGCTACTGATGGTACTGCTCTGAACTCTTGTGCATATGAATTTTTTCCAGGGACCAGGGACAGGGCGCTTGATAAGTGGGGAGACCAACTATATGAGCTACAAACCCAATATTTTATGAAGACACGCAGAAACAATCTGAAATAATAACCTATGAGTTTCATCCCTATTAGAGGTAGTCAAAAATTGGTCAATAATCGTAAAATCAATATATCACCCATCCAACGCGTAGCTACGTCCCAGGTTGCTTAACTGCAGTGATCAAACGAGTACCCAGCTCCACAACGCGGCAAGCCGCCGATCTGATAGATAATATAATCATCATTAATACTGCAAGTTTTTATAATAATTAATCATCCATAAAATGGACCGTACATGTTTTCATAACTCTGACGATGATACGCCGTCTCGATGAAATTTTACTACGACGATGAAAACCCACAATGGTCTGCCCGCGGAGAATGTCCGACGTTGATATGAAGGACGATGAACAGCCCTAGACCCACATAAATGATAACGCAGGCAACGTCTTAAATGACCAGCTATACTTTTACGCTCTTCCCTCACACTCAATATTGTACCCCAAATATTTTTGGATAAATATGCGAACGCGCTTTGTAAATGGTTAGTACCTGATGATGCCTCGCGGCGAAATGCAGACTGTACGTAAATAAATCTATATATTTTGTAAAACCGTCTTTAAAGTGTTTCTTTTTTTTGTGCCAAATTAATTTTTAATTTCATTTCCTTTTTTCTCTTCTGGCAAGGTTCACGTCGGTTATCCAATGTTAGTATTAGTAAAAATTAAAAATGTATGGATGAATACAAGTTCAAAAGTTGTAACTTACGGCACTAGCTGTTGCTCCGGCTGCTCCCACCATAACGTACAATTTAAACATAATCCAAAGCAAGCGAAGAAAAATAAAAGTATAAGAACACCCTTCGCCTTGTAGAGGATCTTCCAGCAATTTATAAAAATAGATCAATTCAATACAAATCATGATGAAATGTGCTAGAATGCATGTCAACACAAACAATCCAAACGTATCATTGATAAGTGTGGCTAACTCACACAGCGTACTATGTATCCTTGCAAACTGTCCAAGTTTAACTTTCATAACTTCCGGATATGGATGTCTCTTCAAAAATGAAGTTAGGGATTCCGTTACGAGTATCATACTGCGGTTGGAAATGTCTTCAGGTTCATTCAAAGATTGGATTGTTATATTTAACCAAACAAATCGCTGACGAAGCAGTAATAATACATTAAAGTATTGACACATAGCAAATGAATTTACCAGATCTATGATGTTTATTCCATTGTTGATTAAATTCAAAGCTAGGTACATACCACAGAATTGTAAAAGTACACCTCTTGTAACAAATATTCCAAAAATAGTTACAACTTGCAAATATGCGAAATTTCGAACGCCCTTATATGATACACAAATATTATTAAGAGACATTCGTCTGTCAATAGCAATGAATGCTTCAATTATCTTTAAATAATGCCGACGATGTACAAGAGCAAGTAGTACTTCGATAGCAAGGATTATAATACATATGTATAATTCAATTTGTAATGCAATACTCGTCATTGTTTCGGAAATTGTCAACATGTCCAATCGTAAAAGTAGTAATGCCACCAATATTACGGAGATTAACACTCGAATAATTGAAAAATATATTAACCATTTACTAATGATGAGCCTCTTTTCGAATCGCTGGCCCATGTAAGAGAAGTGTAGTAAACCAAAAACATTAAGCATCCATAAAATGGGTGCAATTGCGACGTAAAAATCATGACGATGTATAATCATCATCAATTACAACCAATGAAAATGATAGCAGATAAAATTATTCAAAACAGCAGCTAAGATATCGCTCAAGCCCACCGTTCCCAAACTAATGCGAGTTAGGTACTGAAAGTATCTATTCATTTCTTCAAATATGAATATAATCGGAGCTCATTAATACGGAAAATACATGGACATAATTAAAGTTCGTTAGATCTTGGAATTGTTTCAGTTGACATTACAATTTCTATTAATGATACAAACAGTACATTCTTGCCTGCAGAAAATAAGGATAGCTGTCTAATTGTTTCAGTACAGTTGCTAGAAGTTCCTTTTTATACACGTACTCTTCTTGAACATGGTGAAAAACAACTATTACAAAAATCAACACACATTAATCTAACCGCAATGGAATTGTGGGGTGGTTGTACGCGTGTTCGCTGATGCTCACAACTTAGCAAACATATTCGAAATTACAAAGTTCTTTATTCCCAATCGAAAGTTACGTAGTTCAAAATGGAGTCACAGTTACACGTTAAACAAGTTAAGTCACGACTACATGCGAGAGATATCGGTAGAGAAAATGGATGTGAACATACTCAGAGTTGGAGACAGAATGAATCGAAATTCATCCAAACGATCAACACAGCTCTACAAAATACAGGAAAGTAGGGAGGCATAAGGGTGGTTAGGTTAGGTTAGGTTAGGTTATTCATCCAAACCATCAACAAAGATCTACAAAATACAGAAAAGTAGGGAGGCATAAGGGTGGTGGTGAAATGGCTGAGTAAGTTCCCTCCGATAGAGATAGGTAAGAGAGGATAGAGTAGATAAGAAGAAAGTAAGAGTGAGTAGGAATGAAAGCGAAAGCTGTCTTTCACGTGGATAACAATGACACAAAGAATATAATAGGGGTACTCGAAACCTATTGTTAAGTCGAGTGGTCGAATCGTAAAAGATGGAAAATTTTCGTCGGAGGACGATTTATTAGGTTTTTACGGAGGGTCATTCCATCTCTATACCTAAAATAAAGCGGAGAAGAATACGTTTCAGCGTATCTAAACCAGACAGTGCAGTAGAACAGCAGGTGATATCATGTTAGGTTGTGTGTTTCTTGGTAACGTGCTACGTGGTATACACTTGTAAAACATCAAGGCAACGTCGAATATAAATCAAACATTGATCTATTAAGTAACTCTATTTAATGTTTTTTCCAAAACCCAACACAAAGTAACGTTTTTTCCGTACCGTCGTAAAAGTTGCGTACAGCCTGACGCGCAGAGCGGTGATAGATATGCTTAACAGCAGATTAGTGTATATTACGCAAACGCACGTTGTAAAAGTTGCAATCGTAAATTCATTCAATACTTTCGCAGCTATCGCGAAGAGCGTAGGCCCTAACGCGACGAAAGTATTGTAAAGCAATATAAATTACGGGTTTTCCTAATAAGCGATATAAATTAGGGGTTTTCCTAATAATAATAAGAGATTTCTATGCATAGAGATATTTAAAATTATATTTCAATCCCCCCTCTGGAATTATCAATTGTTGGATATCAGATGGTTTGTGTGCACTACACTAGGTAGCCTATGCTGTGTGTCAGTTTCCTCCTTCTGTTTATCTTGTATAAGGGCATTCACATAGGCTCTGAACACTGTTTTGCCTATTTTATCCGTCGTGTTGATTGGTGCCCCCAATCATGCCATGGCTTTGGACCTATATTCTCCTATCTCCTACAGTGGAAGAATGTATCCTTCTTACCGCAATACGCACACTCACTCGTGGCCCTATTTCCAACCCTGCAGAACCAGTCCCCGAAGTTACCATGCCCTGTCAAAAATTGTGTGAACCAGAATCCAATAGAGAATTCTATCCGCATTTTGAGGTCTGGTATTAGCTCTACTCCACTTACCCCAGGTAGCATCCCTCCAGTGCTGTTGACATGTATTTAGCGTATCTACTTTCTGCTGGTATACAAAGCCTTTCATCCATAGGTATGTCGCTGCTGATATATGGAGATTTATAGGCACCATTCCGTTTATCACTATTATGGCGTCGGTCGACCCTGCACGATATGCTCCCGCTACCCTGAGACCCTGAGTGCCGCTCTTCACTGGATCTCGAGCAAGATGTACTTTCATTTGTTGTTAGTCCATGCAGTATGCCATATTGGAGGCGATGCATACATCATTATTGAGTATACATCCCCGGCAATTACACGGCGCTTACTAGCAATTGGTTCGACTTTTCTTTTGAATAGCCGGTTTTGACTCCGCTCGGCTGTGCCTTCAATATAGTCAAGTGTGTCTTATATTTACCTTTTCCTCCAAGTATAACTTCTAGGCATTTGAGGCATGGTGATGGCTTAACGTTGACGCTATCTAGAATCACCTGTGTATTAGGGGCGCGGCGTTTTCCCATTACATATATCTGTTCGGTTTTCTCAGATGCAAGCTGGAATCCCGCTTTACCGAGCTGCCGATTGATTTTTTTGATAGGCTCTGTGGGGGTTTTTGGTCGTGTAATGACGAGTGGTAGTAATACGCAAGTGTAAGTAACAAACATTATTTATTTGACTAACACCAAACGCGACGAACAAACGTTCTAATGTACAGCACGATATACGAAGTAGTTTGAGGGCTCACCAAATTCGCGACTTTCCTTGACTCCGAGGTTTGAGACTGTCTGCCCTCGCAAAGTTGCGAGCGGCTTAGAAGAGCCGCGTGCGCGGGGTTGGGGTATAGGTTTCCTATCCCAACTCCTCATTGACTAAGTGCATCAAGGAGAGGTGCAGGAGAGAAGGTCGCTTTTCTACTTTGGAGATTGAAGCGGCATCGGTTTTGACCGTTCAGGGAAAAGCCAGCGACACAGCTGAGGGGCTGAAAACGGTCGGAAACGTTATACCGCAAGACTAAAAGAAAAGAAAGTTGACAATATAGGTTTGCTCGCCGGTTGAAATATTTGAAATGTACCCTAAAATAAAATTTACGCATTTACAAGGACGCTACATCTCTCTACACCAAGATATTTATATCTGACCGCTGCCGACATGTAATAATTACAGTGATGTCATCTGCATAAGCAACTATTTTACATCCCGCCGGCAGCGGGGGTATTATAATAGCTAGTCTCCTCATTACTGTACCACATTGTTTGAGGAACTTACGTTGGAGACAAGCGATTTTTTCTTATGTAGGACAACGGTGAAATCTCATTGGTAGTAATACCGATAAGATCAAACTCGTGACCTTTCCAATCTCCTGCGTATTACCTGTGAATAAAATGTGTTGGTCCGAACGAATGAATAACTAGCTCGTCTATCATGTTGGGATAAATTATATCTTCTATACAAAAAAACTATCCACTTATAGTCTGATCTTATATTTATAAATTAAGAAAACATCAATATAAAGCTATTCTAATATAAATTATGGAAGATCGTAGCTGCCCTTTAGCATCACGTTGTAATTAGGGTTAGAGGTACCACCGGGACCACCATAGTGACGATCATACTCCCCACTGATGCCAACACGACCCCGCTTATCCTGAGTCTGGAAGAAGTTGTAAGTACCCGATGCATGAAGATCGGTTCCCTGACCTCGAGTGTTCTCGGTATTCAATTGGAAATTGCTGTTGGATGGTTTATGCTGGTATTCTAAACCCTGGCCCGTGGTGAGTGGTCCCTTAGGTCCAAAATCACGACTTCCATACGCACTTGCTGCGAATTTATGACTATCGTTATCAACAACAGTTACCTTCTGCCCTAGTCCCACATGACGGATGCCGAAATCATAGGTGGTTTCACGAGTTGGAGTATTGTCTTTACCACCTCCACAATCACTGGAAAAGGAATAGATCGTTGATGTAATGATATAACATTTTTAGCACTTTACTAAAGAGTTAAATAATTACCGTCGATATCTATTTAGGGTAAATTCATTATCGGAATCGTAGATCGGTGATAAGTAGTATTGATTACCATTAATGTCTTCCACAAGTGGGAAAGCATTTATTTGTACAATTGCAAGAACTGCAATGGCAAGCACAAACTTGAGGGGCATGTTAAATATACGTCTCAAATCGTATTGTGTTAACTCTGCTTAACTTGTAAATGAACTGATGGTGGGTTATAGAAAGTTATGCTATTTATACTAAGATTTTACAATAAAACATATAGTGTGTACTTTACAAACTATTTGGATTTTGGGATTTTTGGAAGTTGATAAAAACTCACTCGGAATTACCAGTGAGATTTAAATGTGAGGAAGGTCAATATTTATCTGATTATTACATATGTTCATACAATGAATATTCTATCCTGTTTCCATAAGAAATTATTGTGTTCCTGAATTATAGAAAAAATATATATAGACTCTTAGACTAAGAGCGTGGAGTTCCTTTCCCGAGCTCGATTTTTCAAGCTTGATGTCGTTGATACATATATGATTTTTTTCTTTTCATCTTTCTTGCTTACTGATGAAGAGATTCGGCATCTCCAGGTCCAGTTTTTAAACTGGATCCGTGAGTATTATACAGGTTAGAACCTCATGCCTGCAAATGTAAGTCTCCCTTTTGAAATACCTTGGATAGACAAGTCTAATCTTAAAAGCTCCAAGCATGAAGCCGCCCGACATGACAGTATGAAGAGTCAATAATCTTGGTACCGGCACGAATCTCGAAATCAAGAAAGTCGATGGAACAAATCTCAATATAAAAATATCGGTCAAATCAGATGTGAACTATGTATTTCTTCAACTCGAGAAAATCTGCTTTCAAATAAATCTCTAATTGTTGCATCACTTTCTGTGTAATTGTGCTAGTTATTCTAGAACGATTGTATACACAATATCCTTATGTACATTGATTTCTAAACATACATCCTGTTTTTGAGGGACAAAACCCTAACACGTTTACTGTTGAATCTAAGGTATTACAACTGTGGAGTTGTAGGTGCCGGTTGATGATGAGTAATTGTGAGTGTTGATTAAGTGCACGGCTTATTAACAGACATATACGAAAGTTTACAAACACATACACACAATAAAAAATACCGAACACAATCGTGAGGTAGTCTCAGAGATGTGGACGGTGCGAAGGCAGCAAACTAAGACGTCCTCTAGGGTAGGAAAAGAAAATAAAGTGAAGCCTCGAGTGTAGAAATAGGGTCAGTCTAGGTAGAAGAAATTGGGTGGCGAAAGAAGTACATGAAAATGTTAATTTGGGTCAGCTTGGGACGAAGGGAGGTATACATTTGGTTAGTGAGAATTTTGGAGAATCACATATTGGAAGAGAGGAATAAAAAAGTAATAGAAGAAACACAAATGATAAACCGCGGCATCGCCACACAACCATTAAACTTTGATTAATACAATTAAATATAATCTTAAAAATTGACAAATTTCGTTGATCGCCATCCACCAAAAACGGAATAATGCAAAAGCAGGACTTAAGAGAATTTAATTTATCGTATTAAAGGTTCTCTCTTAACTATATGTACTGTCATAGGATAGACTGTAATTTTATTGTATATTGTAAAACACAGATTCCATGATAAAACATAACCGAGGCCACTGTATGTATTGCATTAATAAATAATTTGTAGTTCTTTATCATCTCAGTGTTGACCTTTTGTATATTACTCTTATTATTAATGTAAATATGTATATTAATAATTTCCAAAGTCCCAATTCCGTGTAAATTACATACCATGGTCTAAAGTTAAAGCTTTCTGTATAAATATCGGAACTTTTTAAGTTTCAATCATCAGTTCCATTCCAACTTAAAACGAGTTTTCATAATCAAATTGAATAAACTTCCAATATATCAACCATGTCCCGAGTTTTCGTGTTCACTTTTGTAGTTCTTGCAATTTCACAAATAAGCGCTTTACCACTAATGGAAGATATCAATGGTAATCAATACTACTTGTCACCACATTACTATTATCCTGAGACATTGAGATTCCACAGACATAGACGGTAATTATTTAGCGTTTGGCTACTTTAGTCAATATTGTTATATGTTTAAAGACTCTAAATTTATATTATTTATATTTGCAGTGACTGTGGAAGTGGCAAAGACAATACTCCAACCCGTGAAACCACCTATGATTTCGGCAATCGTCATGTGGGACTCGGGCAGAAGGTAACTGTTGTTGATAACGATAGCCATAAATTCGCAGCAAGTGCGTATGGAAGTCGTGATTTTGCACCTAAGGGACCGCTCACCACGGGTCAGGGTTTAGAGTACCAGCATAAACCATCTAGCAGCAATTTCCAATTGAATACTGAGAACACTAGAGGCCGGGGAACCGATCTTCATGCGTCGGGTACTTACAACTTCTTCCAGACTCAGGATAAGCGGGGTCGTGTTGGCATAAGTGGGGAGTATGAGCGTCACTATGGTGGTCCCGGTGGTACCTCTAACCCTAATTACAACGTTATGCTAAAGGGCAGCTACGATCTTCCATAATTTATATTAAAATTGTTTTTATTGCTGTTTTCTTAATATATAAATATAAATTCAAAATATAAGTTGGTAGGTTTATTTTCGTATAGCAGATATAATATAACTCAGCATGATAGACAAGCTGGTTATGCATTTGGTTCTTATACGAGTAAACCTTATCACTCCATAGAGATCCACAATAAGCTCTTCGACGCGACCCAATAGCCTGTCTTCTTTAAATTATCTAACACCAGAACCAACTCTCCCACCCTTGCACAATGACCAATTTCGGGTAAAAAACGAGACATTAATCATTAATTCGAATTTTAAGCACGCCTTTAAGATTTTCTGTATTCTATCTATTGTAAATCTATTATTGGAGTGTATTTTATTAAATTTTGATGGTTCCGCCTATTTTTCGTTGGGGATGACCCCTTTATCTGCTGAAAATATACCCTATTTCATATTTTTTCGAGGAGTTTGATTTTAGTCTCAAATTACTCACAAAAATTTGCCCATATAATTTATTGTTTGTTTGAGGGGGACCCCTTTATAAGGTGTTACTTTTACATTATCGCTTATGGAGTATAAATGTAATCCTGGGAAATTCCAGTTAATAAATTTCTGAGGAGTATGAATTTGGGCTTAAAAAATCCACCCATTCATGCGTCCCCTTGAAATATTTCGGTCAGTTTTTCAGCATCAGCATAATCTGAAAGAGCGTATTCTCGTGGATTTTTTATGCCCACATTCATACTCCTCGAAAATTTATTAACTGAAAATACATACAATAAATTGTATGGTAACATCTGAAAGTGCAAATTTTTGTGAGTAATTTGAGACTAAAATCAAACTCCTCGAAAAAAAATATGAAATAGGGTATATTTGCAGCAAAAAAAGTGATCATCCCCAAGGAAAAATAGGCGAAACCACCACAATTAAATAAAGTACACTCCAATAATAGATTTACAATAGATAGAGTACAGAAAATCTTAAATGTGTGCTTAAAATTCGAATTATTGATTATTGTCTCGTTTTTTACCCGAAATTGGCCATTGTGCGTTGGTGACCTAGTCTTTAAAAATCTTCGTCGTAGAGCTAATTACCCAAAGTACTTAACTCGAAAGCCATCCCGTAAAACCCGACGAGTTTTTTGACCATATTCTAACTTCGAAGGATCATCCGACATATATGTAAAATGCCAATGATTAAATACCGCCTCACAGTTGCAAAGAGTTGTAGAAAAATCTTCATACGTCTTACATGCTCTTCCCAATATTTTCCGCAACAGCTGTGAATCGAACCTACAACTTTTATATTGTCGACATATTATTCATTTTGGTATTATATTTTGAATCTAACAACGACCTCCAACTAACCAAAATCTTTGTTATATTGAATTTGGCAATTTAGTGTGAAGTTTGAATTATATTTGAGAGCAAGTACTTAGTAATGATTTTTCCTAACTCATTCACACAACTACTATCATAAGGCGTTGGCGACTCGCAGTGCTAGATGCGACGCGCCAGCGACGCGCTGGCGTGACATTGCTCAGCTCGGACGAAGGGACGAATGCCGGGTGGTAGTGAAAGTGAACACGGCAGATAGACACTCCCTCTTTTAATAGCGCGGCTAGGTAGAAAAATCGGGTGTATATTATTTTTTAGGTGTTGTAAACGATTAACTTAACAATGAAGGTGCGGTCAACCGTAACCTCGTAAGCCAACAAGGGCAATAAATTGCAATAAATTTTTGGGGCTTTCGGGATAGAGCCGTTAAAAACTCACCCAGTATATCAAGGGAGATTTACAAGCGTACTTCATCTCCTTTTAAATACTTAGCCAGACAAGGCTAAGCTCTAAAGCCACAAGTTTCAATATGTGATTAGCGCCTTAACTCTGATCTCCGACATTAAGATAAAAATGCGGTCAACAGCTAGAAGTGGCTTTCCTACTATGTCAAAAACAGTAACATGTGGTACTTGATATTATTTGTAGTCGGTTATGCATTTTACAGAGTTGCAATCGTTCCATATTTCTACTGGAAAATACGTGGAGTTGAACATGAAACTCCATTGCCTTATTTTGGAAACTATTGGTCGGTTATGGTTAATAAGAAAAATATCGTAGACTACAACATTGAAGCATATAGAAAATTCGAGAATAAAAGGTAAACTGTAATTAAAATATACTCCAAGCAGGAAACAAACAAAGGTATTTGGGCATGTAGGTCAAACCATGCATACAAGAGCAATGCGACTCTGGGTTCAATGCCTTGTTATTCGTCAAAGGTTTCAGTCACAACATCCTTGGCGAAAACTTTATGTCGGCCGAGGATGTGAATGGGCTACCACAATGATGTCAAGAGTTTCATTAACAACCTAGAGCTCTTTTCTTGAAGACAGATGGGACAGAACAAAAGGTCTAATCTGGTCACATTTCAAGAGGGACTTGCCCTTAACCGGTCCCCTATAACCTAAAAATAAAATAAATTATATACATTTAACTGTTCATTACAGGTGTTTTGGTAATTTTCAACTAACGGTACCAACTCTCTACATTCGTGACTTGGATATAATCAAAGAAATGTGTGTAAAACATTTCGATCACTTTATGAATCATCGATCTATGGGTAGCACAGATGATCCTTTGTTTTACAAAAATTTAATAGCCCTTAAAGATGAAGAATGGCGACAAATGCGTGCTTTCCTAACTCCGGCATTTACCTCAGGCAAAGTCAAGCGAATGTGGCCATTGATTGAACCCTGTATTGATCATGTGATAAAACATTGTTTGAATATAAATAAAAGGCATATGGAAATAGAACTAAAAGACTTGGTCATGCGGTACGCAAACGACGTAATTACCACCTGCGCCTTCGGTGTTGAATGTAATTCACTGGAAAATCCCAACAATCTGTTCTTTGAAACTGGCAAGGATGTAACAAACTTTCCAAAATTTCGAACGCTCAAAATGTTCATACGGAATTTTTCGCCCAGAATAGCCAGATATTTAAATATTAAGATGTTCTCCTGTAAAAGGTCTACGTTCTTCTTGGACTTGATAAAGGAAACAATTTCTCATCGGGAATCAAAGAGTAAATTTCGTCCAGATGTAATAAATTTACTTTTGGAGGCTCGCAAGAAAATTGACAGGCAAGATGCAGTTGATTCTGTTGTTGAAGGATGTAATACCAGTCAAGAAGTGCGATTAGAAAACATGTCAGATATTGATATCGCTGCACAATGCTTTATTTTCTATATAACTGGATTTGACACCATAACAACTGTGATATGTTTTGCCTTGACTGAATTGGCAATAAATCCAGATATTCAGGCAAAACTCTTTAGCGAAATAAATGATATTCTGGATGCCAACTGTACCAAAATTAATTATGATGTTATTATGAAAATGAAGTATTTAGATACGATCGTTTTGGGTAAGTTAGTTAAATATTTTGTTAAGCGGTTGTCGCGATTTTATTACCCAGTTATTAATTCCCGCTTTGAACGCGGGGCCTGATCTAACCGGGCCTTACTTGCTCGCTCACTCAACTGATGTTAAAAATGATGCACACATTTACAGTTAACGAAAATGGCGTTTATTTGTTAGTTGTACATTATGTGGGTGTCGACTACGCGAACGTACAAAACAGTGTGTTGAAGAGAACTTACGTAGCGTAGGACGAGTTGAAGGT
>WSZQ02084613.1:5223-15916 GCA_019419845.2 Weissflogia rhopalogaster
ATGAGGATGAGGATGAGGATGAGGATGAGGATGAGGATGAGGATGAGGATGAGGATGAGGATGAGGATGAGGATGAGGATGAGAATGAGGATGAGGATGCGCATGATGATACGGATGAGGATGCGGATGAGGATGCGGATGAGGATGCGAATGAGGATGCGGATGATGATAAAGAGGAAGATACAGAGGAGGATACAGAGGAGGATAGGGATGAAAATGCGGACGAAGACGCAGAAGATGACGAAGATTCATCATCTTCCACTGAGGAACTAGGCGGTGATGATGATAGTGGGAGCGATTCAAAGGAAAAAAACGGAGCCAAGCGGAAAGGTTTCCAGATGCATAGGTTCAGAAAGTTGAAGAAACATCGGCGAAAGTTCAACATGCCGAAGGCATCGCAGAAACGTAGGGGGATACGGTTGATAACGGTGTCAAACGTGGTACAGCCGGGAAAGTTGGTGAAAGGGTCAAAGGCGAAAAAGGCGGCAAAGTGGAAAAAGGGAAGGCGGAGTTTCGCTTTCCTACGGAGAACAGTGCTTCACATTCCCAAAACTACAACTAAGCGTAGGAATAGTCGTCTCAAGTCGGTCTACGATATGGAGTATCCCGGTGGGAAGCTGTTCATCAACGCGAGGAACTTCCGCTTGATGGGGAAAAGGTCGAAGCATAGGCCACACCTATAGGAACGTTCCCTGAATAATAATAATTTACTTTGATCGATATGTATTTTATTGATTTCCTTGTTCCATCCTTGAAAAAAAAATATGGAGGAGGAGTTATCAAAATTGTGGGCGTGGTATTGAAATGTAGGGATACTCTTTACGTCCCTTGATAACACTAACAAAAGATGTAAGTGAAAGTAATATACGAAAGGAGTTAAAATGTGGGAGGAGTTTTCGTTACAAATGGGCGTCACATAAAAAATGGGTGAAGGAGTTAACATACCTTGATTATATTATCAAAGGAAGTGTAAATATTGGGTAGGAGGAGTTTTTAAAGATGTGGGCGTGGCATAATAATGTGAAGATGGAGTTTAATGATTTTATTGACGTTCTTTGACTACACTATCTGGAATGGAAATGTATATAATATTTAGGAGGAGTTAAAATAATTTGTGAGAGGAGTTATCGTTAAGGTGGATGTGGCATAGAAAACTGAGAATGGACAAAAAAGCTATATTTACGTTTTTCGGCCTTTCACTATCAAGGAATATAAAGAAATAATGTTTAACTACCCTTGTTAAAATAATATGTGGGCGGAGTTTTAGAGAAAATGGGCGTGACATAAAATGTGTGCAGGAATGCAGGGATACTATGTACGTATTTTGACTATACTAATGGGATGGAAGTGTAACTATAGTGTAGGACAAGTTTGGAAAAAGTGGGCGTGGCATAGAAATGTGAGGTCGAAAGTAAGTGATATTATTTACGTTCTTTGACTTCACTATCTCAAGTAATGGTAAACAATATTTAGGAGGAGTTAAAATAATATGTGGCAGGAGACATCGTTAAAGTGGGCGTGGTAAAGAGAAATGAAACTGTAGTCAAAGATACTACTATTAGGACCTTTATCTGGAATGTAAGAAAAATAATATGGGCAGTATTGAAATAATCTGAAGAAACTCCCTTAAATTTAAGGCGTTTCCTCAGATCAGGCCTACTGACAAATTCTCTGTCTCTTCAGACCACATTCTCCGACCAACTTCAGAAAATATCAATTGAAAAAATTAGAGAAGAACGTTTAATGGCAAAATAAAACTATCTGAAGAAACTTACTTAAATGTAAGGTATTTCTTCAGACCACGCCTCCTGACGAATCAAAAAAGAACTGACTATAACAAAAGAAACACTGCAGAAAAAGGTCATAGTAATAAATTAAGCAATCTGAAGAACTCTCCATATTTTGGAAGTTATTTCTTCAGACCGCGCCCTCCGACCCTCCGACCAATCGAAAAACTCGGGAAGATTTAATTGGAAAACTAAATTCGAATTTTTTAAGAGACCTTCAGATTGTCACCTTTTCTAGAGTGTGTTCCTTGAGACTACGCCCACCGACCAATCAAAAAACTCAAAAAAAAATAATGGAAAACTAAAGAAGAACGTTATAATATCAAAATAAAGCTATCCTTAGAAACTCCCTTAACTTTATAGAGGTTTTTCAAACCACGCCCACTGTCGAATCAAAAAAAAAAACAGACGATAATAGAGGAAAAAACCTTACAAAAAAGGTCATAGCAAAAAAATTAACAATTTGAAAGATAAAGTTAATGCAGGCAAATTGGTTTTGTTATTTTTTCGATTATGTCATTTCGCAATTCTCATTTACTTTCCAATTTACGGCGCCATCAAACATTGGATAAGCCTCTACCTTAATCATGTACTTAAAGATTACTTCATTGAAATAATGCAAAACAAACAGTAAACCGTTCATAATTGAAGAAAATGCCTTCATATAAAAAGCTCATCAAAATAATGACCGCCATCATTACGCGACGCCTGATAGCAGCTTGTAGTCGCGATGATTACGACTACACGCACTCATCCACCAATTATGGGCGCGGCTATCCTGCTCGTCTTCGCACTGGCGAGTATTAGTCACGCCCAAATCTGCGCAGTGTCATCGTCGTATCAATGTGAGGTTGTGCGTTTACTGTGTCTACCAATCGTATTAACAGGTGTGTTTTATATGTTTTAGCTCCGCCCAATTCACCTACGGGGCTGCCCTATTGTAAGTCGGCTTTGTAAGAAAGTTAAACAAGGGTTGGTTAAAATTTGTTTAATTTTAGCGCCTTATCAGTACCCAAATCAGTACCCAAATCAGTACCCAAGTCAGCAGTCAAATATGCATCCACCTCAACATCCATATTCGAGTAAGTTATTGGAGTGGGCGTGGTTTTCTAACGTGGCATTTTAACATTTCATTTTGGGTACGTTTATAAGGTCCGGATGGGAATGGTGGTACGACTGTTTGTATGGATGTCCGCTACTTTGACCTTGTCGATCCGCACGTGAAGGAGACATTCGCTGATTTCTATGATGATGGCGTGCCAGGTTTAGCACCAATCATGGTGCTGGATTCACCGGGACAATCACCGATGGGTTTTGGGGGCGGTCCCAGCTCATTTGGCGGTCCTGGTGGCCTTCCTCTTGGTGGTTTTAATAGCCCTCTTGGTGGTCTTCCAGGTGGGGGCTTCGGTGGTCCTCCCAAGGGTGGTTCTGGTGGCCCTCCTGGTGGCCCTCCTGGTGGCCCTCCTGGTGGCCCTCCTGGTGGTGGCTTTGGTGGCCCTCCAAATAGCGGTTTTGGTGGTCCTCCAGGTGCTGGTCATGGCGGTCCTCCAATGGGCAGTCTTGCCGGCCCTGCAACTGGCAGTCTTGCCGGTCCTAGCAATGGGCAGAGACAAATGATATATAGCTACTAATTACGCAAAGTAGGAGGAGTTAATTACCAAAAAGGGAGGAGCCAAACAGGACAGAATTTCCTATTTCTTTTCGAAAATATATATACATGAAGCATCTATCATTTTTTTACACCCTAAACTACTCTTGCAAACTTTAAATAAACAAGGGCGTGCTTTATTCGTCTGTGGTCTAACTCCACCCACTTACATCTAGGGTGGATCGATACAGAAGGGTGGAGACCCTCTTGGTGGCTTTCCAGGTGGTGGCTTTGTTGGTAGAATTGATGGTCCTCCAATGGGCGGGTTTGGTGGACCTCCTGGTGGTGGTTTTCAGGGTCCTCCTAGTGATAGTTTCGGTGGCCCTCTTTGTGGCTATAGACCTCCAAGTAACGGCTATGATGGTCCTCCAGGCGGTGGTTATGGTGGTCCTCCAATGGGCAGTCTTACCACTCCTCCTAATGGGCCGAGGCAAATGCCATATGGCTACTAATTACCCAAAGTAGGAGGAGTTAATTACCAAATGGGGAGCAGCCAAACAGGACACAATTCCCTATTTCTTTTCGAAAATATATATGAAGCATCACAGTTTATTCATCTGTGGTATAACTCCACCCACTTGCATCTAGAGTGGCTTGATTCAAGAGTGCAGAGACCTTCTTGGTGGCTTTCCAGGTGGTGGCATTCGTGGACCCCCATTTTGTGGGTTTGGTGGACACCTCCTGGGGGTGGTTACGGTGGTCCTCCTGATGGCTTTGGTGGTCGTCCAAGTAGCGGTCTTGGTGGTCCTCCAGGTGATTGTTATGGTGGTCTTTCAATGGGCAGTCTTGCCGATCCCGCAACTGACAGTCTTGTCGGTCCTGCCAATGAGCAGAGACAAATGCCATATAGCTACTAATTACCCAAAGTAGGAGGAGTTAATTACCAAAAGGGGAGGAGCCAATCATAAATTCATATTTCTTTTCGAAAACATACATATATGAATATTCCATCTTTCCTTATTACACCCAAAACTACTCTTGGAAACTAAAGAAACAGAGGCGTGGTTTATTCATCTCTACTATAACTCCACCCCCTTGCATCTAGGGTGGCTCGATACAAGAGGGTGGCGATAAAGCATAGATGAATCCCCGCAATAGTGATTTCTTGGAGCATTCTATAAATATCAACCCGAGTAAATAATTGCTTTGCACGGTTAACTATGAATTGTTCCATATTTGTACAAACTGCGATTGGTTTAAGTACCGAGTCGTTATTGGTGCGTGTACGTTAACGATGCATACCGAATCAACCAATAACGACTAATGAATATACCATGTATGGTGTATTGAAATCTATGCGGGGAATATAAAATTCAGCTAAACTGGAGCAGTATGCCACTTCGTTTCTAAGGAACATCGAAGGACCAATCAACAATGTCCAAGTTCCTGAGTTCCTTGTTGGTCCTGCTCATGGTGGGCTTTACCAAAAGTGATGATCCTACCCTTAATGAGTGTCTGCCTGAAGACTCTGCTAACAGTAAGTATTTCTAATCAGATCCTAAGTCTTAATCAACCCTAACCTAACTTTTCCCAAATTGGATCTAACTGACTGAGCCTAACTTAAGTAACTGCTGAGGTGCTCCTTGAGAAAACTTTGGGAAAAAACACTAAATTTTAAACAATCTAGACCAAAACATGCTATGGGATATTTATGGGAAAACTACATTCGCTTAATATAACCTAAAATAAGGTATTTTAACCTAATAAGACTACCTGAATGTATGTAATCGTAACCTTGGTATGTTTATGGTGTTCATATATTCATATCTATGGGATTTTTTTTGGAAAAAACAATTTCATATAATTTAACATACAATAAGCTACTTTAACATTTCTGGAGATAAATTAAGGTAATTTATCGGTAATAATATATCGGTTCTATGGGATGTTTATGGAAAAATGGGTTTCTTTTTACTAGGGGCGTACACGGATTGTCCAGCACAGATGTGACTGAAAATATTTGTACATGAAGTACGTATGGTAAGTTTATGGCAAATTAGTTTCTTTTAATAAACATTTAAAATAAACTAATATAACATAACATAGCAGAACTAATCTATGTGATTTTCTTACCTATGGGATGTTTATGGGAGAACTGGCCCTAACTAAAATTAGCTGATTTAAACCTAACGGGTCTATTTGGTCATAAGTCAAAGTAATGTATGGAAAATTGTCCTATGGGATTTTTATAGGAAAATGAGGTAATTCTTAATTTAACCTTTGGAATCTATATATATAAAACTGCCTCCTTTTTAAATTAAGTTAATTTAAACTCTCGGGACTTCCTGAAAATGAACCAAAGAAATCTATGTTAAATTTGTCTATGGGATTTTTATGGGAAAATGAAGTCTTTTAATTTAAGTTTAAGCTAAGGTAATGTATCAGTTGTTCTTCTATGGGATGTTTTATGTTTTTGTCTATTTTATTGAAAACTTAAAATAAACAAATATAACATAACTGAACTTAACTAACTAATCATAATTTAATATAATCTATGGGGATTTGTTATCTATTGGATGTTTATGGGAAAAGGCCCCTCTTCTAATTAAGCTAATTTAACATATGTGCACTAGTTGTAAACCAATGTAATCAATGTAAAACTTGTCTATGGGATTTTTATGGGAAAATGAGGTCATTTAATTTCATCTACAAAAAGCTATTGAAATCTAACTGGACTTACGTTAAGGTAATGTATCAGTTATTGTTCTATGGGATGTTTATAGGAAACTTGTCTCTCTTACAATTAACAAAAACTTAAAATAAACTAATATAACATAACTGAACTAACTAACAATAATCAATATTTAATATAATCTATGGGGATTTGTTATCTGCGGGATGTTTATGGGAAAATGGCCCATCTTTCTGAATTAAGCTAATTTAGTTTATAGTCGTACATTAAAATAATCTATATCAAGTTTTCTATGGGATTTTTATGGGAATAGAGGGCCTACTTAATTTAACATGCTCAGGCTGAGTATGATTCGGTTTTGCCTTATCTGTATTTGTATATCCTCGATTCCTCTTCTTTTCCCTCTTACCACGCTCTCAATTGTCCCTCAATTGAACTAACGTATTGCATCAGTTGTTATTCTATGGGATGTCTATGGGAAACTTGTCTCTCTTAATGAAAACTTCAAATAAATCATAATAATATAACATAACGGGACTAACTGCACGTAATTTAAGGTAATCTATGGGTATTTCTTATCTATGGAATGTTTATGGGAAAACCCACCACTATTTAAATTTAGCTAATATGAGCTAATGGGACTTCCTAGACATAAACAAAAGAAATGCATTAAAATCAATGTATAATTTTGCTATGGGATTTTTAAAGGAAAATTAAACCTCTTTTAATTTATCCTTCGAAAAGCTATTAAACCTAACCAGACTTAATTAGATTTATGTTAACATATTGCATCAGTTGTTATTCTATGGGATGTTTATGGGAAACTTGTCTCTCTTAATGAAAACTTCAAATAAATCATAATAATATAACATAACGGGACTGCACGTAATTTTATAATGGGATTTTTATGGGAAAATTAAACCAATCTTAATTTGTCCTACGAAAAGCTATTAAACCTAACCAGATTTAACTGGACTTATCTTAATATATTGGATCAGCTGTTATTCTATGGGATGTTTATGGGAAACAGGCCCCTCTCAATGAAAACTTAAAATAAAGTAAATTAGCGTAAACTAACTGAACTATCTACACATAATTTATAGTAATCTATAAAAAATGAATCCATGGGATGTTTATGGTAAAACTGCTTCTACTTTTAGGTTCCCCGTCAACGCTATGCTTAGATACACGGTATTTCAGCAAAATGAAGCCAGAATTTGAGCAGAAGATAATTAAGTTCTATAACCAGCCTGTGCCCGGTTTGCCGCCCATAACGCTGCACCCAGACCCGAAGAAAGACGCAGATGAGAGCGATTCATCGTCGTGGTCCTCGGAGTCGTCTTCGGATGAGGACGAGGACGGGGATGAGGAGGAGGACGAAGACGATGATGACGAGAGCGAAGACGAGGAGGGGGACAAGAGTGACGCAAAACGAAAGACCTTCACGATACCTCGCCATGTGCGACATTACTCTGGCTACACTAGAGGTTACTACATCCCCGGCGGAATGTTTGGGGGTGGAATGTACGGCGGTGGAATGATGGGCGGTGGAATGATGGGCGGTGGTGGAATGTGAATGGGCGGAGGCCATCCTCACATGCACCACAACTAGTATTAACTCCAACCCCTAATTAGCAGAGAACACCCCACGTCCCACCCTGCCGCCCCCGAAAGAAACGCCCACCATAACGCAAATTGTGAATCACCCACACCTGTCGCACCTGAATTTCTGACGAAAATAAATATTGAATATTCAATCATTGTATTGTTCTCATTTTTTATCAAGGCGGAAGTGATTATAATGTCCATGTAGTTCATTTGACGTCGTTAACTAGCTTATAAAAAAAAGCCATTTGGCTGTGTGTATAAAAGGAGTTAGCCGGAAGGTAGTCAGATCAAGTAAGTTCATGGTAATCATGAAGATAATCGGTGTCTGTACGTTGGCTCTCATCACCACGATCACCTATAGCCATGGGAGTTACCTTGGTTATAGGGATCCTTCGGCCTGCGCTTCGAGACTAGAGGCCGATCCCCATGCATCTCAATACTATGATGTGACTCCGGCAGTGTATCAACTTTCGGTAGATGTTCCATATTATGGAAGCGATTTCCCTGAGTACATGGAAAATCATCCACATTGGGATAGTTCGCCTTATTATTCAGCATCACCTCTTCAACAACAACATAATCTAGTACAACAACCTTACTATCAACAAGGCATGAACACTGGTATGAACAATCATCAGAGTCATCATCAAGAATTTAAGCATTATCATCAAGAACATCATCAAGAACATCATCAAGAACATCATCATCATCATCATAATTATCGAGCCTCGGACTATGAGGCTCCTTATGGTCAACAACAACAACAACAACAATATTACAATCCGGGACTCCAAGGGGGTGTCAGTAGCTACAGCCCGGGACTTCAAGGGAACGTCGGTGGATACACTCCGGCACTCCAAGTAGGTTCCGCCGGTTTGACACCGGAACTACAAGCGAGTCCAGCTGCTATGACACCGGGACTCCAAATGGCTCAACCGGCTATGACTCCTAGTCTCCAGGCGACTCCTGCTGCAATGACTCCGAGCCTCCAGATGGGTTCTGGTGCTATGACTCCGGGACTCCAAGCGAGCCCTGCCGTCATGGCGTGGCCCAATGTGGATCCCGGATTCCAGATGAGTCCAGCCAGTGTGTCTCCGGGTCTCCAGGCAAATGCCCCCGCCATGACTCCGAGCTACCAAGTCAGACCGGCCACCTACTCTCCGGGGCTGCAACAAATGGGAGGCCAATACCCGGTTTCGGAGGAATACCATCCGAACAATGCTCAGTTCCATACGATTGAACCAGAAGGTAAGGTACATCTAGTAGAAACACCATAGATCTAAAAACACGATAATTATTTCCATTTTCTAACATGGCAATCATTTCAGCCGATAGTATGATGATCTGCATCGACGAAAAGTATCTATCACTGCTGGGTCCTGAGATCACCTCGGCGATTATGGCGTATGCCAATCATCCCGTTCCTGGCATGGGGCCTATCTTTGAAGACGACCTTTATCATCTAGATTGTTCCCGGCCTGATTTGCATGGATATGAAATGTATCATCATATGAATGACTTGCATGATTATGATGAACCTATGGGACATTTGCATCTAGATTCTATGGGTTCTATGGGTTCTATGGGTTCTATGGGTTCTATGGGTTCTATGGGTTATATGGGTTCTATGGGTTCCATGGGTTCTCTGGGGTCTGCGGGTTCCATTGGGGCTATGGGTTCGATGGCTGCCATGGGATCAATGGGTTCCATGGGATCTATGGGTGGAATGGGATCAATGGGTACCATGGGATCAATGGGCGGAATGGGCTCAATGGGTTCCATGGGATCTATGGACAGAATGGGATCAACGGGTTCCATGGGATCTATGGGTGGAATGAGTTCAATGGGTTCCATGGGATATAGGAGTGGAATGGGATCAATCGGTTCCACGGGATCAATGGGTGGAATGGGATCTATGGGTGCCATGGGATCTGTGGGATCAATGGGTGCCATGGGAGGTATGGGTGCCATGGGAGGTATGGGTGCCATGGGAGGTATGGGTACCATGGGAGGTATGCGAGGTATGGGCACTAGTATGACTGGGTCCTCCGCGCACCACGCGTCCTCAATGTCAATAAAAAGTCATAGCCAATCTTCGCATGTCAAACATGGCGTAGCTTCATCAATGTAACCCAAGAATATCGAACATTTATATTATATTATTGTTCTATTCCCAATAAATATTGAACATTCATCAAGACTTTAGGATGTTTCATTTCAATCGTTAGACTAACTTTGTTATCAAATAGTGATGTTCTGTTGGTTTGGAATTGAGAACATTTGATTGGGTGGCCGGAAGATAAATAGGAGGAGTCTCAAAATTAATACAAGTCGCCTTTATTAAAATATCTGAAGAGAATTGGATATAAATAGGGGAGAATGCCAATAATTGGTCGTCGGAGGAATAAATAAGGGGGGGAGAGCCGTCCCTAATTGAATAAAAGTCGCCCTCTTCAAATTATCTCTTGAGAAGTGTATATAAAGAGGGGAGAATACCAATAATTGGTCATCGGAGAAAGAAATAAGGAGTAGAGTGCCGTCCCTAATCGAATTAAGACACTCACTTTTTCAAACGACCTAAAATCTGAAAAGAAAAAGGGGGAATCTTGGGAATCTCTTCATCATGTGCCTCTCCAAATTTCTATGATTTTTTTTAAGAGATAGTTTTAAGAGATATGTATAAAGAACTACATGATCTTCGCGTCCCTAATTGAATAAAAGTCACCCTCTTCTTCAACTAGCTAAAATCTGAAAAGAACTGGTGGGAGAATCCATAAACTTTCTTGGTTACCCCCGAAACAAAGTCCCCACAGACTAGTTATATAGAAAATATCTACCGTTTCTTGGTTGAAAATCAAACTTATCACCCTTAATGAACTATCGGATGAGAATTGAAGAGAAACAGGGGACAATAACAATAATTGATCGAAAGAAAAAGAACTGTGGGCTTGTTATCGTTAGATAAATGATAAGCGTTTTTATATATCACAAGTCAGATTTATTCACAAACTAAAATGT
>WSZQ02084646.1:0-15898 GCA_019419845.2 Weissflogia rhopalogaster
GATGGCAAAGGGCACACTCAAGGATACAAGCTATGTCCATCAAAACAATGATTAGATTTCTTCAATTAAATCTCAACAACTGTAAGGCGGCTTTTGACCTCTTTAGAGTAAGAGCAAAACAAATGAAGGCGGAGATAGGCATACTAAGCGAGTACTCATTAGATAAGTCATATGGAATTATCGCTGAGTCTGTGGACAGTAAGGCTGCAATTTGGGTTTCCCAACAAAACAAAGTTGTGATTAAGCCAATTGCAAGTGAGGGAGTAGTGGTAGTTGAATTGCAGAAAAAAATAAGGGATTCTCACGGACCTGTCATAGTTGGTGGTGACTTTAACGCTAAGAGCCCTGCTTGGGGATCCAGATGGGAAGACTGGCGAGGAAGTGAGGTTCTCGAAACCATAGCAAGGGTCGGTGCAGACCTAAATAACGTTGGTGGTCAGGCAACCTTTTTGAGAGGAGATCAAATGTCCCATTTAGATTTGACCTGGTCGAAAGGGAATCTCAGAGTAGAAGAGTGGATCGTCCTTCATGAGGAAACCATATCGGATCACGCATGCATTGCTTTTAATATACTGCACCAGAGGGTTGGAAATTCACAACATAGACACACGTCCAGATCCTGAAGTTCTCCATGTGGGTAACATCATTTTAGTAATGCTTGAGAGTGAGGCATGGGGCGAAATTGCCGGGTATGTGGCTTGTGTTATATCTACTAGATTGAAGGCCGAGCTGGAGTGGCAATGAATAATATAAATCAAATTCCCCGTGAAGTAATGCCGAGAAGGCGATTGCTCGGGGGAGATGATATACCTAGGGCCGGGGTATCCCCCTGATGATGCCTCGGGGCGAAATGTACATTGTACGAAAATAAAACCAAATTGTGAAACATTAACTAAAAGTGTATACCTTTTGTGCTAATTACCAATATGTTTTACCAACAACCGACAGTGGATTCCGTTGATTATTCAAATGTGAAAACCATAGAATGTATACTGCAGTCTCCAAGATCACTTAAGTCTAACAAACTCTGACGATAAGCGTCATGTTCTAGAAAATGAGGTACATACGCTTAACGAAAGACGTATAATCTAAATTGATATATTTATTTCAATGGTACCTTTCAATGTTACCTTTTCAGGTGATTGGAAAGTATTCAGTAATACTTATTTTTATTTCCTATAATTTTATCCAGCAACTACAATAAACCATAATGTAAATAAAAATATTTCTGTATATTTATTACAATTCACTGCTTGCGCTAGCAGGCCCAATCCCGCCCGTATCCAGGTATTATAGGTTTTTTTTAAATTTTTCTTGCATATTTTAAATTTTCTCGCATTCATTTTTTAAGAGTGTTATACATGCTGTGCGCGCTGGCATGAGAGTCACAAATGCTAAGTTTCAGTAGGAAGTAGGAGACGGATTGAAAGGAAGACATATTTCTTCGAAAGAATGCTGTCTCCACTCGCGGTATGCTGATCCGAGACTGGGTAGATGTACTCTCATGGAAAATAGACGAATTGGCGGGCCCAATATGAAGGTCCACTCCATCTTCAGATAAGAGTAAGACTTCTCTTGGGTGATAAATGAATCCATCATAGTACTCTGCTACATCGGCGTAAAATATCAGGCTTGTCAGTTGGGATGTACTGAGAAGAAATTATTCTTATTAATATCCAAAGTCTATAACGGTCTTGCGCGGAGACACACGCTGCCAAACACTCTCGTAAATACTAGCTTAAATAAGCCATTTACAGACGTTTATTTTCAGCAGTAAGTGTGAGGAAGCAAAGAACATTCAAAAGTGAAGTAGTAAAGTGAAATAATATTAAAAAGACATATTGTGTAGGGAAAATAAACACCGCCACGCTCCATCGCAACGCGCAGCAGTGCCTTAGAAGAAACACAAGTGAGTCCAGGACGTATGTTGGAGAAGAGGAAGAAAATAAATATGGACAGCAGTACAGAAATAGAAGACTATACCGACAGGGAGGATAAGTCTACTAAGATTGTAAGCATAAATGACGATACGAAGAAAACTAATGTAGATATCCTTATAGACTTGGTACAAAAGCTCATGAGAAATGTAAATCAAAACAATGAAGAAAACAAACTTCTGAGACAAGATATGATACATAGAGAGGAAAAATGGATCAAGGAAAAGGACGAAACGTCTTCCAGAATTATGACATCAGACGTTGCCGACGTAAAAGCATCCATAACGATATCAAAGACGCTAGGAGCAAAAAACTCACAAAAATGACACCCTCAAGTAAATCGCTCTGGAGAGTTTTCAAAAGGCTAAAAAATAATTCATGCGATATTCCGCCACTTGAACATCCAGGCGGTACTGCACTAGATGACATTCAAAAATGCGAAGCAGTAGCCGACCACTTTGAAGCTGTTCACAAAATAAACACACACAACGACCTCTCGCAGCAGGCGATCGTCAACACGGTGACAGACTACCTAGAAAACGAGCCGAGCAGGAATTTACCGCTCATCAGCCCTAAAGAATTAACAAGAGTGGCCAGATCACTTAAGAGTCTCAAAGCTCCGGGACCAGACAGCATACAAAACATTGCCATAAAACACATGCCAAAGACATGCTTCGTACAACTCCACTACATCATTAACAGCATAATAAACAGTGCAGACCCATTAGTCTACTGAACAGTCTTGCAAAGCTTACGGAAAGAATAATTAATAATTTCCTTAGGGATTTCCTTAACGCAAATAGTAAAATAAATAACATTCAATTCGGATTTAGAGCAAATCATAGCACAACACACCAGTTGGCTAGACTAACAACAGACCTAAAACGGAATTTCAACAAATCAAATGTCACCTCGGCACTTATGCTTGACATCCAAAAGGCTTTCGACAAAGTGTGGTTTGAGGGTATAATATACAAACTAATAAAAATCAACATTCCAACGTATCTAACCAAACTATACACAGCTACGTCACAGAATGTAAATTTCAAGTGGCAATCAACAACAACCAGTCTAACATGCGCCAAACATTAGCGGGGGTTCCCCAAGGTACACAATTTACATTAACGACATACCAGAAGTTACCATTACTAATGCAGCACTACTCACAGGCGATACGGTAATCTACGTACATTCACACACTGCCGCGACGGCTTCTAGCAAAATAATCCGCTACATACCCTGACAAATATTTTGAAAAATGGAAAATAACCCAGAACGCTACCAAGAGTATCTTCCATAGAACAATTAAAAACACTATTTACCCTATTTACTACACCTAAATTACAAGGAATACTTGTTAAGGTCACGAAACAAGTAAAGCAGCTAGGAGTAATTCTCGACAGTAGATTAAGCTTTGTAACCCACATAAACCAAACATTAACACAAGTCCAAAAGGCACTAGGTTCCATATACAGCCTTATGCGTACCAACAGTAATCTTAGTAGCAAAAACAAACAAATCCTTTACAAAGTAGATCAGTCAGATTTTTATTTTATTTCCTGTAACTAGTATTAAACATATTACACTATTTTACTGGTGATTTATATATCACCTTACCAAGGCCAAACATCTATGTAACAACAAATAAAGACTGTAGTTAAGCTTTTGTTAAGTAAGAATACAGAACCACATACTATATTAACTTGTATATATTGTATCCATTTTATTAATTTGTAAAAATCTCTAATAAATTGTTAAATTGCAAATTGCAAAAATTGCGTCGTACCGTGGTGGCTGGTGTTCGGCGCGGCACGATTCGAATCCTGATTTTTTTTAAATTAGTTTTAAGGAATTTTAGCAAATCGTTGCAATTTAGGTGGATTATTACTTTTGTTGCATTGCCATATCACCATATATTTAATACTGTCTTTTGGAAGCGATTTCGAGACGCAGTTATGCATTTTATTACCTGGAGCAAACGAGAACAGTTGGCTTATCTGGAAATTACGTGCACAATATGATCGGTTGTTTATAAAGTATTTTAGTCCATTATCAAGTACCAATTATTATTAATAACGCATTTGTATTAAGATGTGAATATAGTAATGCCGGTTTTTTAAGCAAATAAACTTAAATGTTAATAGCTAAATGTTAATAATTAATGCACATGTACCTCACAATTCCTGCGATGAATTCCTGTTTGATGAATTGAAAATATAGGTTACACAATATTGTAATATTTTTAATAACAATTAGTAACTCATTTAGCAGGATTTACCAATATTTAGTGAGCATTATCATGGAGTAAGGTAAGACAGAGCCAAGCATATTGCAGACATGGGTTCGCCCTGTTGCTCGGAATATACCGACACAGGCGGAAATATTCAAGGTCACGATAGGAGCAGCATGTGCCCATATATGGCCAGACTTTCATCCGCGATTATTCTCGTAAGTCTCGCGTAGTGAAAATTAGTGCAACAATGGCCACGCAAACGCCCGAGAACATCACCCAGCAGGCAGAAGCTCTACCAGCAACTCCGATGTATTCTACGACCATAGTGGATCCTTGAAACATGATGACAGGTCATGTAAGCAAAGAGCAGTACCTAGACCATTGGTTCATCATGTTAGATGGCCAATTCCTCGCGCACAACGTTACCGACAGCTTCGCGAAGTTTCTCTTCACGTGCGGCATCCTAACAACGACTTTAGCACGAGAAGTGAGCGACTTGATGAAAGCTGTACCTAAAAATCAACCCTACGAGATGCTGAAGAAAACATTTCTGAAGCGCACGAGCGATTCTCAAACGCAGAGATTACAGAGGTTGTTCGGTCGCGAACACATAGGTGACCGCAGTCCGTCCCAATATCTGCGACACCTCAGATCGATGGTCGACACGTAGGTGAGTGACTCTGCTTTGGCCATTCTGTGAAAGGATGGCCTTCCGGCGAGAATTTGGGAGATGATCTTCCTCCAGCCTGATACCGCCCTGGAGGAATTAGCCGAGAGGGCTGATAATATCCACTTGGAGGCGTGGAAACCGGCGACAAACGCAGCCTCGACAACGACTACCGCCGAGACGCAGCACTTCCTGGCGCAACAATTGCTGCAGATGAAGCAACAAATGCAACAACAGATGCAGCACCAATTACAGCAGATGCAACAACAAATGCAGCAACAGATTACGGTCCTACACCCACGACATAATTCTCATGCCCAAATTTACAACATGGACGCCCGTGGACGAGCCTACTCTCGTGATCGACGCCGCAGCCGCCAGCGCACCTCATCTCGAGGTAAGTCCCCGAAAAGACAATTTGTGTGCTGGTACCATAATAGATTCGGTAAAGACGCAATTAAGTGCGAAGAACCGTGTTATTTCACGTCGGGAAACGGCAAGCTCGACAATCTGTAGCCGCGCCGACTCATTGTCATGCAAATTCACGCCGTTTGACATTAGTTGACCGTGATTCAAGATCGTCCACTGCATATCTAATAGACACTGGTGCGGATGTGAGCGTGATTCCCCGAACTAAAGTACTCGGCTAGGTACGGCAAGGCAGGTATACATTGGCAGCGGCTAATGGTACCCCAATGCGGACGTACGGACATGTAATTGTGTCGCCGAATTTTGGTTTTCGCCGTAATTTCCCCTGGCAATTTATTATCGCCGATGTTAGCAAAGCGATTATTGCTGCAGATTTTCTCGCGGATTGTGGACTTTTGGTAGATATTAAACATAGTAGGCTAGTCGACCCCGTGACAAACATTGCCTCCAGAGGCGATATAACTACGTGTGCGGTGCCTAGCGTAACGACAATTGTGGGTGTTTCGCCGTATCACACGTTAATCGCAGAGTTCAATGCGATCACGCGACCGCGAAACGGCGTGTATGCCGCACGGCACAATACGCGACATCACATCGTAACTTCCCCTGGCCCGCCATCTTCACAATGTCCCCGTCGCCTCGCCCCCGACAAGCCATAGGCGCAGCACTGCAGCGAAAGGTGAATGGTGAGTGGCAGCCCCTCGATTTTTTCTCGAGAAAACTCAGCGCTGCCGAAGTTAATTATGCGACATACGATCGGGAACTCCTCTCTATTTAAGCTGCGACTCGTCATTTTCGCCACATGGTGGAAGCCAGAGAGTTCGTCGTTTTCACCGACCACAAACCATTGACGTATGCGTTTTTCCAGAAAGTGCCGCCTTCATCAACTCGCCAAGCCCCTCACTTCGACTTTATCAGACAATACACTACCAATATCCAGCACATTTCCGGTGATGACAATGTTGTCGCCGACGCACTTTCACGAATCGATGAGATTCACTGCCCGACAATAGACTTTGCAGAACTTGCAGAAGCATAATAATGATAGCGTAATAATACATGTTATAACTGCATCACGATATATAACTGCATCACGAAAGCGCATCCAAAGACAGTATTAAATATTTTGCAGTGTGACAATGCAACCAAAGCAATAATCTAACTAATTTGCAACGATTGTTAAAAATAATAAAATAATTAAAACATTGACGTGCTACATTCTGGTATATTAGTATATTAATAATGTGATAATTAGCGTTATTTTCATTTCTCAGATTTTAAGCAGCAACCCCTTATAGCCACAGTTCTACACTATATATTAGCAACAATTATGTATTAGCAACAATATGTGCCATGATGTAGTATAGAATATTTGGCTATAAGGAGTCGCTGTTTAACATCTGAGTAATGAAAAATACTGCTATTAATATATCAGAAGTTATAGTTGTATGCATAAGTTGTTGTAAAAGTTGTACATTGGTGGAAGTTCGATTTTTTAAAATCATTATTTTATTTATTTTTTACAGCTTATATGTAAATCAATGCAAATCTGTTTGATTATTACTTTTCTTGCATTATCGCACTGCCAAATATTTAATACTGTCTTTTAGAAGCAATTTCGTGATGCAGTTATATATTTCAGTACCTGGGGCAAACGAGGACAATTAGCTTACCTGGGAATTACGTGCACAATATTATCGGCTGTTTAAATTATCAAGTACTAATTATTATTAATATCGCATTTGTATTAAGATGTTAATGTAATAATGCAGGTTTCTTTTGCAAATAAACGTAAATGTTATTAACTAAATTTTAATAATTAATGCACCTTGAATTGAAAATATAGGTTATACTATACCGTAATATTTTTAATTAGAATTTGTAACTCATTTTGGGAGATTTATCATTATTTAGTGTGCGTTATCAATGAGTAAGACATAGTGAAGCATATTACAGACATAGGTTCGCCCTGTTGCACGGGATCTACCAATGCCGTCGTAAATAATCAAGGTCACGCTAGGCGCACGCATATGTCGATATATGGCCAGACTTGCAAAGATTTTATGCATTTCGATAAAATCGATTATTAATAATTAGTTACAGTTTAGACATTTCGCTGCTGTCAGCTCCAGTTCACTATAGCTATAATATGGTAGAAGCATCCATTGTTATTATGGCATTCCAAATTTAATACGAAATTGATGATATAAAGTCAATTGGACAATTCGCTTGGATAGCCCCCACCAGTTTAATTCCTGCAACAGAAGTAATTCACGAAAACTACTATCGAGACGTTGCAGTTGCCTAGAACTGCTCCCAGTGTTTGCCTGAACTACCCTTGCCACTCAATATTTTCACTTTATTAACTATAGTTTTATTTATTTTCACACGTGCCATTTGAAGTATGTCTGACGGTAAGTGTTACATTCTATATGTTCCATGGATAAATTCTAAATTATATAAGTATATAATAGGAAAGTTAAATTATCGCATTTATTGTAAAAAACTATTTAAACGACTTACTCTGCATTTACGTCACATCCACTTCAACGGAGACGAAGTAATGACGGCATTGCAGTCTACTGAGACTGCAAAAATTCGATTTTTAAAGAGATCTGTTGCCGTGGTAATGCTCTATATAACATGGAAAACCCCGACAAAATTATGCCGGCCAGGTTGGACACATTTACCAACCAACAACATTTATTAATGTGTTCTCATTGCGAACAATATTTTGTTTCAAGTCGAAAATTATTTCCAAATTATACGTTAATATTACTACATTTATTCACAGCCAGAACTATGGCGGCACGTTAAAGTGTACGGCTTGAAGCAAAACAACGTCCCCCCAACTGCGTCCAATGACCTGAACATGATTTTGAAGGACATGACTAAAGATCACATCAGACTAGTAATCATGCATGACCGTTTAATCGTCGACCATCCATTGCATCTCGGTTGCGAGAAATTGCTAAATTCTTAATAATTTTAAAGTCCGATGAATCCCGGTCCGTAGAATTATTGTATTTACTCCATGCATGCAAATGGACGATTATTCGTGACGGTATTCTGAAAATTGGGGGCGAGGTGGTATTTACAAATTACAGTATTGTTAAACATTTGGGCCATAGCATCAATAAAATCAACAATATGGAAAAAGTGCGATTGTTACAATTAAATTCTGATAAAAAATGTGTAGATGTTTTTCTTTACGTTTTCCTTTACTAACCTTTCCGATATTAACACCTTCAAAATGTATTTAGATTACATTATAACTGATCACATAACTAATCTTAAATCATTATATTCATTTCACCTATATCGAGACCTGCAATCTGCCCTTCTGGCATCATTAATTCGATTGAATAGACGACGTCCCAGGGAGGTAGCACGAATAAGTATTGATCAATACAAATCTTCTACATTAATCGATTGTCAATCAGACATTTTTAAAACTTTAACTACCCAAGATCAAGCGTTAGTTAAAAATGCGCGATGGATGGCCATTAGCGGAAAATGTGATCGAATATTGGGGTTTACAATCCCGCATTTTTTTGCTGAAGCTATCGATGTCCTTATCAACTTGCGGCATACAAAATTAGAGGACAATAATTGTTTATTTGCGAAAAACCTCAATTTTAATTTAGATGGCAGCCGCGCGTCATGAAATTAGCAAGATGTTGCGGAGTATCAAATTGCCAGTTACTTACTGCCACAAACTTCCGCAAAGTTCTTGCCCAATCGGCGCGGGACCTCCTAAATATAAGTGACGGACAATCGGAGCTATTATTTAGCTTTTTAGGCCACACTATTGAAACTCATCACCGCCATTATCGCCCTGGGGGCAAAAATCAGGATCTGGCGGTGATGTACCCTCTATTGTGTACAGTAGATAAGCTGGCCCCAACCGTTAATAAAATTAACTTATCCCGTTTGGATGGAAGGTGGAAAGTTATGACTTTTTAAATTTATATTGTTCAATATTCTATAAACCCCGATACGTCGTTAACAAGCATACAGTGTCGTTTCAGTATGGCCACTAGTTCCGGTTAGTTATACTCCGGCTACGTCCTACAAATTTTTTCAGAATTGTTGGGTAATTGTTGTCCATGCCTTTATCTGCCAAATTATGTAAGATTAAAGTGATGAATTCAGCCTTCATCAGGTAATATTATATAAAATACACTGTCAATTTTGCGATACCTGATTTTTATAATTTCCACATGAAATTTAGAGTCTCTGCAAGCTATTTCATGCCCATTATCCCGTTTATTCAAAATTCACTAGGTATATCTATATAAAATTTGCTGAACATTGGCAAATTTCAGTGCAATCTACCAAACAGTATTTATCGTATAAATAGCCTCAACAACGACGGCACAAAGTCACCCAAAATGTTTCCTCCCAGCAACTTCGTTGACTACAGATAACAGCAGTTAAAGGAAAATTGAATGTTAAATTTTACTTTATAACTAATTATTGTTAATTATTAATTAATTATTGATTAAATTGCAAAAGAATGTACACTGTTTTTTTAATTACGTTTTTACAGATATTGGCGTTACCACGCCAGTACAACACCATACACCTAATTCCACTGCAGTATATTTGTAATACATTAAATTGATAATTATTACTAGCACTGTATGTAACACCGATTTTTAATAAAACTGACAGTAATGTCATACAAATTAATACCATTACGTTTAAATACTACAGATAAATAAAATTTTCATATTATATCCTCCCAATCCATTTCTTCTCGAACAATCAAATCGAATGCGCATGCACACTATCCAGATTTATTGCGCAGCTGCGAATCTTTTATCAAAACTTGACTTGCCTGAATTCGTTCATTCGTTCTTGAATATTCGAGCTATTTGATTTGACTGACAAGTGAGTGAACTTTATAGTGAAGGAAACGAAGATGAACTCGATAGCGAAACGAGAGTATATTTAAATCAAACTTTTGCATAAATTATATATATTTGGACTAGGAATATACGTTCAATGTGGAACGCAAAGATTAAATTTTAATATCTGAAAGATATTTTAAACGCATCTATAAAAGTGTGGCAAGCACGTGTTCGAGTTCGCGCAACTTAGATATTAGATAGAAACGCGTGGAGTGATTCGTTCTAATTGTATAATATATAGCATGTTACGACTGTCAAGGAATTGCTCTTGATTTTTAACGAAATCTTTTACCTCACGTTGAGAAATGATCACGCTATCACTGATTACTCGACCTCTTGTGTGCACAATGTCAACGAGACAAAATCAAAATCGGCGGGCCGCGTGTTTTAGTATATTTGATAAAATATATAAGCCTTTCACTTATCTAAATATCCTAATACACAAGTTAGTTACCAATAATAAATGCTTTTAGGCCAATTGAAACTACATGTATGTCTGTATTGTCATCAATAATTGACCTGCCTGCCTCGCCACTTGAAAAGGGTTCATAAATTTGAAACAGAAGTTGCGGAGGCTTTGCAACTGTCGCAGAATGAGTGTGCGGCTGCCCTTTTGAAAATTGCGAAGAAAGGAACGGGGCAGCATAATCTTGCTGCACTTAGGTCGGATCCTGCTTCCATTATTCCTCGCCGCGTGTCCAATACTCCTCCTGTGCAACGTTTGCCTTGCCCGACGTGCAAACAGTTCATCGTCGCAGCGAAAATTTCCCTACATAAATACCTGTTTGCTCCGTCTGTCCAGGAAGCAAGAAATTACCGTTTAGAGAGGATTCAAATAGGTCCCGAGTTGCAGGCCGTCCTTTCGACAATACAGATTGATGAGGTATACAACCGATTCTTAAAGGATGACTTAGTCCTTGAGTTTGGCAATAGCTTGTCCATGAAACATGCGGGCTTAAAACATTGTTCGGGAATGATTTCAGGGCATTTACGTGAGTTAGGTCGATTGTTACTGGCACTTGAAGAAACCGGTATTCATAGTTTGCGCGAAGTGTTAACGCCAAAGCACTATAATAATGATCTAAAGCACGCAACTTATCAAATTGGAGGGTACGATATGGTTTCTGGAAAGTGGAAGTCTCCATCTATTCCAAAACACATCGGTACACATTGTACAGAAATGTATAGACTCTGGCGCAACGGTAATATAATAAGTATAGAAACTTCCATCAGTTTCTGATGTAGTTTAGTTTGCTAATTATATTGTTAGCATGTAAGAGAAGTAAGCAGCGTCTCTATCTGCGGGTTTTCGTAATCCAATTTATCAAAAGTTGTTAGAGGCGACACTGGCTTATACCATTCAGTTTAATCGTCGGCGACCGGGCGACGTATCGCGTATGACCATGGAACAATATTCCAGGGCTTCTGGTATTGGTACTGATACCGATCTATTCAGATCCTTCTGCGCAGCTGACCGTGAACGCATTATAACTGCATCGTACGTAGAAGTTACAGGGAAGAAAAATTCCAAACTAGGTCTCGTTTTTCCTGCAAATCAAAAAAAGTTTCTTGACATATTGGCAGAACACAGATCCAGATCCAAAATTCCCGTTAAAAATAAATTTTTCTTCGGAAACTCTACACTAGGGACAATTTCTGGTAGTCGCGTCATGAAGCGATTAGCCTCAGAAAGTGGCGTAGCAAATTCTCATTTATTAAAGGCAACGTTGCTACGCAAACATCTCGCAACAAACGCGGCTCAGTTTCTTTCCATGGATGACGGGCAAATGCAATTTCTTGCTGAATTTCAAGGTCACACACTTGTCATTCACAAGAAGCACTATCGTCAATCGGGAAAGGATCTGCATCTTTCAAAAGTATTGCCATTATTGCAGAGCCTTGAATCTGGTGAAGTGTTGCTGCGGGGTGTCAATATATTTGATTTTCCTTCAACATCTGGCAACAATTCAGGCTAAATTCATGCGGTTAGGTTCATGCGATGTTCGAGTTGTTACTGATCATGTGTACTAGTCCTTGTTTAATTATTGATTGTGTAAATTATCAATTCAAGTTGTTGGAAGACTGGCTTGTTTCTCAGATTCGATTTGATGAATCTTCATCGCTAATTCTGTTTCTTATTCCTTTCTGTTTCTTCTTTCTTTATCGGCCTAAGGTGAGCATGTATATCCTGATCGTAGGTAAATACTATCTTAAAATTATGCAGATATTGTTGCTAAATTGTATTATTTTCCAATAAAATATAGGTTCAGTGTGATTGTCTTGATGCGTTTACAAGAGGTACTTTGCCTCTTCAGGTAATTTTAGATAAACTAATCCTGTTATCTTATTGTTGCTAACTTGTTTGATTTTTCATAAAATATACTGATTCAGTGCCACCCTCTTCATGCGTTAGCCTAGTTAAAGGGTATATTTATCTTGAATATCGTCTACCGATGTCATCCAAAGTCATTTCGCATAGCCACTTTGCTGACGACCGATGACAACAGATAAACGATCACTCAAACTAAATTCGCAACCACACTTATCCTTTACCATGGAGTACTACTATAGTTAGAGTACTTGGCACAGTGAATACTCACACCAAATCCAAGCAACTTGGTCGGCAGAGCAGCTAACTACCATGATTAGCATTAGTACAACAAAACAACTTAGCCGACTAGCAAGAATTGGTAGCCCCACGTCACCGATTCCGAGAGGTAGAATCACATGGATAACTGCGCTCTCTCGTACCAACCTAGCTGATGTTCCACAACTGCCAACCCCATCGCAAGCTAATTATTATTAAATAAAGAAACTGATTTCAATTGGTGAACTTATTCAGCTCGCTCTTATATATAGTAAAGAAGGGTTGCGAACAAGTAGGATTCTAATAAGAAATGATCCATTGGCATTTATATCTATTTGCAAATTTAACTATAAAAACAATGTAACCCACTACCAAGTCTCTCTGTTGTTAACTAATTAATATTTAGCAATATGAAAAGATGATTTACGTGCACAATAATATCGAAGGTATTATAGAGAGTTTTAGTACATTACCAGGTTATAATTAATTTCGTATTTGCAATAAACTTTTTGATGTAATAATGCCGGTTACTTATCTAAATAAACTTAAATGTTATTAATAATAAATTAATGCACATTGAACTTACGATACCGATGATAATTCCTGTCTGATGAATTGAAAATATAGGTTATACTACACTAATAATTTTAATCACAATTAGTAACTCATTTATCGAGATTTCTATATAGAATTTTCGTAATTCAATGCAAGACTGATCTGAAGGGTTTGCATTGACCTCACAGTGCTATTTTTAATTAATTATTGCTAAATAGTCACTAATTAACTAGAGAACAATCTGAAACTTAGTATGGGGATAGATTCTATATAGAATTTTTGTAATTCAATGCAAGTCCGATCTGAAAGGTTTGCATTGACCTCACAGTGCTATTTTTAATTAATTATTGCTAAATAATCACTAGTTAACTGGAGAAAAAAATCTGAAACTTAGTATGGGTATAGATTCTGTAATTTAACATTTTAGAGTATCTGAAGAGTAGCAGGCTCATTAAAGCAACTGTTCCCAAAATCCCTTTACAATATTTGATTCTTCATGGAAGGTGAGGATTTGATGGCGCTTCTGATTTTATTGAATGTAAAACAAGCAACATATTTGTAACATCGGTTGAACCAGTAAGATGCAATATTGTGGGAGAACCCACAACGGTTCGGTACACCATTGTATATGCGATAGCAATAGGATACTGCAGATGTTTTCAGGTAGGAAGAATCTTTAGTAAACTAAAAAATATATTGCATAATTTGAGCGAGAGGATTTCGTTTTTATGCTACAATGTTTTTTTTATGGTAGATGGCTAGGTTGATGGCAAATTTACACGTACCCTTACTAATACATCCACCGTGAAACGTTATATTAGCAATATAAATATTTCGGATATAAATAAAAGAATTTAGAATGTTTTTTTTGCATGTTTCTTATAAATTACCAGAAAAAAATAATGGTGGGTGACAGATAATTATGATAAAAATTTATGCAAACAACAAAAAAGAAAAAGGGCATTTGAGGATTCGTGTTATCAGTGATGTTATCACTGCGAGAGTGTAGCGTTCAAAACAACCAATCAACTAATTAAAAAAAGAGTACACGTTTAAATAAACAAATATAAAATTCATATGAAACATACAAACATTAAATAATTAAATAAGGAACAATTTGATATATGTGGCAACTACCCCGAGAACGGATAAGGATGGAAAATCCACATTGAAGTTGAAAACAATATCTTCATAAAATTATGTCTTTTAAAACGGCATACATTTCCGACATATCATGATTCTATCTGGATAAGAATATATAAGCAACCTTTATTATTGGCATTCGCACATCCCCTTTATACATTTGGATAACATCAATATTAGATTATAGTAGAAGAGTTGTGGAACATTTTCCCTATGTTTCCATGTTGATAGCTTAATATTTAATATACTAAAATTATATTTTAAAATGTGCCTCAAAATGAGTAAATCGAGCGCGCTTACGATGCAAACGTGCGCGCAAATGTTTCTGGTGGATTGCAATCGTTTCAAATCACTGTGCGCCGCTGACCAATGGCCTATGGGAAGCCCATTTTGTGTCAAGTCTATGACGGCCCTGGAAAATAGCGAATTAAGCGGTATACGTTCATAACGTGCATAAATTAGCGCTCCAATCAAATGTATAACAATTATTTTTTCGAAAATTATCATGCGCCTAATAGGATAAAATATTATTTCCCTGTAAGATACGAGAAAGAACATTTGGTTGCATACACTTGTGGTGTATAATCACATAATAATTAGCGCTTGTGTTCCTTGACGAAGGCCAACACGCAAAAAGAAGCTTCCACGGCAACCGCGAGTGCCCGACAACCAGAGGCTGGCACCAAAACTTCTCTCTTTATCGAAACCGACTTATCAGAGTGTGTTGCTCGACGGAACGTGTAAATAAAAGCTGTTTTTGATATTTATGTCAGCAACCACGTGACTTTCGACGACCCGTGTTTATTGAAGGTTACTTCAAGGTAACGTAACGACGGCGGCGCACACAGAACATATATGATTATACTTATATATTATATTATATATTATATCATCGCCATCAATGGAAAAATAACGCAAACATGGTCTGCAGCTATGTTTGTTGCAGTTGAACACAATTGAATGATTCATAGCAACCTTTATAAAAACTACACATTCTCACAAATGGAATTGCAACGTGGATCAATGATCACACGAAATGTGTATTATGTCAACGGTAATAGATTTTGATGAACATTTGCTGCGCTTTATGTTCTATACTCAATAATCACGAACGCACAAGTTTTTAGAAGAGACACCGACACTCAACCAGCAGGCAATTGATTTCGACTGGCAACAGAGCAACAGGCCAGGCGGAGGCTATGTATGCAGCTCGACTAGTTCTCATGCGCATGCGCCGCACAGTGTCCGAAACGACCGTTTTATTACGATAAAACTCGTTTCTTCTTCTTCTTGCTGATTTATAGCTCTTGGCAACAAGGCTGAACCAGAACTAACTCCACATAAATGAAGCAGGTTCTTCTTCTTCTTCTTGCTGATTTATGGCTCTTGGCAACAAGGCCCTCTGAACCAGAACTAACTCCACATAAATGA